>MU227084.1:2443009-2493575 GCA_018584345.1 Thuja plicata
TGAATTGGTACATATTTGAACTTGTACATTTTTTATATGATGGTTTCTTCAAATTTGTTCTGATCTTCTAGATCTAGCTTCAACCATCTTCTTATCTTAGAATCTGTAATGGATCCTGAGTTTGCAATAGATTTACAAATGTCATCAATACATTTTGGAGCTTTTACCTTGAGACTTTCTGCCTCTATAGCTTCATCTTTCTTGGTGTCTTCAATAGCCTCTTAGGTTCTGATGATCTTGCTACCTCTTTTATTTTTCCCTCTCTTTGGTGTGGCAGTTTTCCTCTTGTATGTTATGATCTTTCCTTTCTTCAAAGGTGAAGGAGTTGAATCCTTAGATGTTTGGCTTCTAGTTCTAGAAGCCATTATTGTCCTTGGCTTTTTGATTGGTGGAGGAGGTGATGAATCTAACTCTATTTCCTCAGAGTCATCCTTTCCTTTAGCTTCACTGATAGGGAGTTGTTCTTCAGTTTCTTCCTCCTTTTTAGGTTCCTCTTCCTGCTTGGTTTCTTCCTCAGTTTTCGACAATATTTTCTTGAGATTCTTTACCATCTTGTCCTTCTTTCTAACAATTTTCTTAACAACTAGGCCAGATTTTATTCTTGTCTTGGCCTCCTCATATGTTCCAAAATTGGGTTGTTTCTTATCTAGTGGTTCATTAATTAAGGCATTAATTTCCTTAGATGCAAGATCAATGTTTATTTCATACTCCAATGGTTGTAACCATGATGTCCTCGGTACAATAGATTTGATATAAGTATGGTTTGTATCAACCATGAAACATATTTCATCTTTATATTTCTCAATCAGTTGTTCAAGGATCCTTACCCTCTTTGGCATTCGGTCTTTAAATACATTAAAGTATTCATCCATGAATGTCTCAAAATTTTCTTCCAATGAGGCTATATGTTCACTCATTTACATGGTGACCAGTTTTGTGTTGTCCCATTTCACATCTCCTACTGATGGGAATGTTTCTTTAAAGTAGAAGAAAATACACATTATGAGTGAGCCAAACTTACATGTGTTTGACTTCGCATTCCTGATATTCTTTAAATTATCTTTCAACTGATTCAGTAGTAGTTTAGATAAATCCAACTGTGTTCCTTTCTTCACAATCTTATATGTTGTGTCCACTACACCGGATGTAATGCTATTGAGTCTTATAGCTTGGAAGAATTTGTAGCCTATAATTCATGCACCAAGCTTCATCTCATCATGAGGTATGGTGGAAACTTTCAGTCCTCTACCATCCCATTTGGCTCCTATCATTTTCTTGGTCTCGGCCTTAGGTGGATGCTTCAATGATTTTACTTTCTCGGTTACAGGGTAACTGGTGACCGCATGGATAACATCTCAGGTTATCATCTTTGGTTCATCCAACCAAAGCTTATGATTGTGCATTTGGCTTAGTACTAACCAAATCCACTCAGTTTTGAAGATCTTCAGGAACATTAGGGCATTAGTGAGCCCTTTTACTTCTATATGCTTATGTTCATCTTTTAGTGTTCCATCTTCATTGCATAGCTTATTATAAGCTTCTTCAACCTCTGAATCTCCTATCTCTGCAATCTTGTAGTGTATAAAAGATCGAACGTCTTCCACGAGATAAACGCTAGCTATTTTTTGTGAGAATGCTCTAGCATTGTCAGATTGTGAGGCAACCTTAGGATAAATCTTGTAGTTTGGTTCCTCACATTCCAAATTCTTGATGAGCTTGAACTCATCCTTCTGTGTGTTCTTTTATTTCATAGTTCTTGATGTCAAGGCCATTTTAATATTTAGGGCTTTCTGTGAAATGTGTTAAACTAATTTTTTGATTCTATAGAACTTATTGTTTATGCTTGCAAAGATTTTTGATCTGTGTAGAGTGTTGGTGGTCTAGTTGTGGACACTTTTTGATCCTTTTTCTTTGTGCTTTAAAATCACTCTCGTCGCTCTACTCTGGTTGTGGTGAATAATGAGACCGACCAGTTACCTTTTTATAGCCATTTGAGCTAAACATGTGTCATTAATGCTTACCAACTCTTTAGTGTCTGAAGATGGAGTTTGTCGGTTAAGACTTTTAACTTTCCTTTAGTGACAACATAGCGTTTTGGTTGGTCATTATTCTTCTTGCCTTTACTGACAGGTTTCAGTGTTGCAAACCACTTGTTCACTTTGCTTGGTTATCGACAAGGCTCGGTTTATATTAGAAACTTTTCTTTTAACCGATGCTTATCGGTAAGTGTAGGCAGTCTCAGCTCGAGTGTGTACCGATTGATTTTGGTATATATGCCTAATAGCATAGTTATCACAAATTTTAACAAGTAATACCCTGATGCATCTTTCTTATGCTAATTTGGCATTTAATCAATATATATTATGGAACTGATGTAAAGTAATAACTTGGGTAATGCAGTTCCATACTTGTTCTCCTTAGGTGGGGGTGGTGATGTCACCAAAACCATTGGATGGGGTGTCACCATTTGCATTGCTCGGTCCAGCTTCATCATTGTCTGAATCTTTTCTCCATATTTTGTCTCTTTCCCTCCAGATGTCTTTAATGGTGTTTCATTGGGATATGTGTTGGTCTCTGTCATTTGGTCTTTGTAGTCTTTCTTGAGATGACCAACTTTATGAAAGTGTAAGCATGCCATTCCAGGGTTAGTCCAGCCTCTATACTTTCTAGTCCATTGTCTCATACAATTTTCAGCAATGTGACCATATCTTCCACATGTTGTATAGTTTTTCCAAGTGTTGTAATCCCATACATACTGGTTACCAACTCTCTTTGGTTGGTAGGGAGTATCTTGACCCTTAGGCTTCCATGCTTGCCTTTTCCTTTTCCAGCATTCAAGAGTTGTGTGCCCATTCATTTTGCAAGTAGGATAGTATTTGTCCATGTAGATTTCCTTCTTTTGTTTTTTTATCTCAGACTTACATTCAAATGCTTTATGTCCTTTCTTGTTACATTTATAACATAATCCTATGAATCAAGATGTATATTTAGCAATACCTTTCATTTTGCCTTTGCATACATTTGATATATGGCCTTTCTTTCCATAGTGATTTCATGTAAGCTTTCTTGGTCTTGAATTTGTATTAACATTATTTGGATTAGTTTGATTTGATGATCCTCCATTCTCGATAAAACCTAGACCGGTATTATTGTTGACAATTCATTGTCCTTCAAGAAAATCATCCATCCTTTTATTTCTTTCTTTAGCTTTCTTGATAATTTCATTGTGCTGGTGCTGAATTCTTATTTCATGTTTCAACATTTCATTCTCAGCCCTTAGTTCACCGATAGCTTCTATTATTTCAATGAGTTCAACATTTATTTTAATATGTTTGCCTCTTGACTCATAACAATAATCTGATTTGTAATCTCATGGTGATGCTCTATAAGTCTTTGTATTTCAGAACCCTTTTCTTGTAGCTTTTCTATAATCTTTATTCTATCATCAATAGCTAATGTTATTTCATGCTCATATTTTCCAGCATTGTTCATGACATAGATCATTCTTACCATTTGTGTCTCTTGACCAATTTGTAGAGATTTAACGTGTCTAGCTAGATGTAGATTGCTTTTAGTTAGGCTTGTGATGCTTTCTTCTAATCTATCTGATGCTTTTCTTGTAGTTGATCCTGAAGACTCAAAGAAATCTGGTATCTCTTCCTCATAATAATCTATCTCATTACAGTGAGATGCCATAATCTTTCTTTCATCTAACATTTGTCTCATGTGCTGATTTTAGCTTCTTTTTATTGTTCTTAGAACATCTGAATTTCTAGCTTCTTATTCTCAATATTCTTATCAAGTCTGTACTTCTCCATTGTATGGTATTTTCTCTTAAGCCTTTAATCTTACCAAGAAGATGCTTAGCTATGATACCAATTTTTTGAATTAATGGGAAGTGTGTACTGAGAGGGGAGGGGTGAATCACTACCTCTAAAAATTTTATATCCTTTAATTAATTAATCCTTCTATAATCAATTGTATATCCATTCAATCTGATCTTTACTATATTGATGTGAGTTATATCAATTCATAATATTAACATACATGTGAACATTCATAGAAAAATTTATCAAAGTAATTGACACATAACACAAGATATGATATCGCAGAAAACTCCTGTTAGAAAGTAAAAAGTGCGGTGGGGATGACACCCATAAAATCTTCACTATTTGATCAAGGCTTACAATTTGATCACTTCTAATGATCTACCCAGTTAAGAGTATCTATGGAGACCTATCAAAGTCTACTCAGTTAAGAGCTTTAGCAACACTGTTGAGTGTGCACTCAGATTAGAGATTTGTAGTTGGATTGTTAAATCCAGCTTCCTTGAAAGGATTTTTACACTTTGCTCCACTTGTTATAATGATAGAAAATTACAAATGGACCTGGTAAATCTGATCGCCTATTGTTGATATAGATCCATTCAAGTTTACATGAATGAGATTAGCACCTAATATGATTGAGTAATGCCTCTGATTCTCAGTAGCCTCTGTTCTTGGTTGTTGCTAACCAAATTCACCTTTTGTTGTTCTGGTTCTTGAAACTCATAGATGTGCTTGTAGGCTTATTTCGTGCTCTCCTCTATTTTCACATCCTTTTTAATTAATAATTGCATCATCTATTTATAAGATGGATTGACATCATTAAGTTTTGAGAAAAACAATGTTAACTCTAAGATCAAGTTTACAACTTGTACCTAGATCTCCTAGTCTATGTGTTTTAAATTAGTTAGATTGATTAAAGCACTTACATTCATGTTTCTTATCCCTAAAGAAAATGATTTAAAACAAATCAAAATACTATAAATAGAATAAGATTGCTTTATCTGACATGGAAGTCAGATCTACTTTTTGCGGGCTGTAGCTGACTCTCAGTTCCTGATGGTCAGTTATGCTTGACTGTCCTTCAGTTTTGTTCTGTCAGTTTCTCTTTAATTGTCTCGTCAATTTACACTTTATCTTTCATGTCGGGTTCCTCTATCAGGTTCCTCTTTATCTGTCTGCTTTGTAATTTTGGTGTACACACAAAGTTGTGTCATCGATTATATTTTTACTTAGTCATTTTGGTGATCTCTTTAATATCTAATTTTCGGTTTGCTCTTTGTTCTGTCTTTCGGTGTATGCTTACCGAAATTTTTTTTTGCATACTAATGGAAATTTAATGTCATCATTTTTCATGTCTATTTACATCAATGGGTAGATTAGTCTTGAGGAGAAGGAGTTCTAAAGTAGACATGTCTTGTAAAAATGATTGGTAGACCATCTCAGATTCTACATAGTTATCTATGCCTTTATTTATCTTTGTTGAAAAAATAACAAACTTGTCATAAAGCTTCTTACCATGCATTTCACCCCTGGTGGTGGTGGTACTTGTTAGAAGTATTTTATTTAAGTTTGTACCTACAATAAAAATTCTCAACATTTGTTCTCTTGTGCTCACAAAGTAGTTATGTAATGCCTTTTATTCCTTTAATCTCTGAGTTTTTTGTTAGAATATTTATAGAGTGTATTTCTACCTAATTTCTATTTCTTCCTAAGATAAGTTCCTCAATATTCATTTATTTCCCAACAACTTTTACTTGAAAGTTAATAACAAGCTTTAAATATAACCATTTTATGTATATCTCGTGCTCATTGTATTCGATGAAATGAAAATTTAGAGATGAATAATATCAAACAATTTACATTATTTTGTAGTATATGATGGATGATGGATGTTAATACCATGTTTCAAAGATCCCACTTTAGTTTAGGCCTAGATGATGCTGCCTGCTATTATAGATTTTGGCTTTATGAATCTTGAATGCATTTGTATGAAATTTTGATGAGATTTATTGTGAATATCCTACAATATTGGTGTTCTTTTAGAGCACATCTTATTTTAGTGACTTCATCAAATAGTTAGAGGAACTTGTCTATGTTTCTTAGATTTTTGCATGCATATCTATGAAAGAATTTACAACCATAAAATCAACATTACATAGGTAAGAAATAGATGGTGAAAAAATTTGGGGATGTTAGGATATATTATCATATACCTAGAACCCAATCTTTAGACATTCACTAGAAGAGAGATGTTATCAAGAAGAGAAATGTATTGATTGAGCTGAGTTCAAATGAACAATAAGCTCTGGTTAAATAGGAAAGAGAAGACAGAAATAATGGGCAGGGTTGAGACAAGTGTCTCAACCTAGAGGAAGTTGAGTTCTAACAATACTCAACAATATCCTTTAGGATATGTTAGATTCAAAATAGGAATAAACAATGTCCATCTACCTCATGAATGAGGTTACCTAAGTAAACTTAAGTAAGTAGTAAATGGTAACAACTATTTACTCCAACACACCCCATTAAGTGCAACTTAGGGAGCACCAAAATGTAGTAGAGAGCTATATGGGTCCCGAAAAAAGCCATGTTAGGTACCCATGTACAACTACAATGCAATCTTTTGTAATTGGAGAAAAGAAGAAAACCCAGTGGGAGAAAAATGTTCTCCGAAAGAGAGAAAAAAATGCTGAAAGAAAATAAAAAGGAAGGAAGGAGGACTCTTTAAGACCCCCAAGGATTGTTTCCTTTACCCCTAACATCCGTCACTATGGAAGGTAGCAAGGAGATACTAAAGGTTTGGTAAATATATCTACAACCTTCTTCTCAGTAGGCAAATACTCCAAAGATAGAACACCATCTTGAAAGAGTTGTCGAATGAAGTTCATGTGGGTTTGAATATGTTTGGTGCATTGATG
The DNA here is from genome assembly GCA_018584345.1 of Thuja plicata. NCBI lineage: Eukaryota > Viridiplantae > Streptophyta > Pinopsida > Cupressales > Cupressaceae > Thuja > Thuja plicata. Next base: position 2,449,755 of record MU227084.1, read on the forward strand.
CACCATAGGGTTATGAGAAATATGTATATATCAATCCAATTATCACACTAAAGAGTAATGGGATAATTAATAGGAAAACCAATATCAGTAATCAACTGTCGAAACCAAAGAATCTCTTGACTAGTCAAGAGAACTCCTTGATACTCAGCTTCAGTTGAGGATAATGCAATAGTAGTTTTATATTTGCAAGACAAAAAAATTGGACCAGAACCAAGGAAAAAAAAAATCTTGAGGTAGACTTTTGATCATCAACATCACCATCCCAATCTGAGTCATTGAATTCCACAATCTCAGTAGCACATGATGTGTAGTGAATGCTAAATTGTATAGTGCCAAGAATGTACCATAGAATGTGCTTAGCTTCTTGAAAATGGCTCTCATGAGGATCTTGAGAGAAGAAAGAGGAAAGACTAAGTAAAAAGGAAATATCATGACAACTATGTGTCAAGTAAAAAAGAATACCAACTAACTGCCCATACAAGGTAGCATCAACTAATGGAGTAGTACAATTTTTAGATAACATAATGCCTAGATAAAAAGGAATAGGGGTTGTCTTGCAGCCAACCATCCAAAATATTTGAAGAAAATCAAGAGCATACTTTTGCTAGAAAATTGAAATTCTAGTAGAAGATTGATAAATTTGAAGACCAAGTAAAATAATGCAATAAACCAAGTGTTGGAAAGATACAATGGAAATAATTGTTTTTTTGTCAATGATGTCAAACCTTAATTGGTGAGACTATTGTTATCTATTTGAGTACCATATCTATTGATTGATGAAGAATATTTGGAGGAAAGTATAACAAGAAGACCGAGTGAAATGGTTGAGTTATGGGAAATCACAAGGGTACTTGATCAGTTGGCACATTGGAAAAATAATGTGTTGTTTATCTTTTGATGATAGTTTACTAAGAAAAGTTTATGTTGAGAGAAGTTTGTAATGACCGAGTGCTAGTAAATTGCTGAGGAAACTAGTGATGGCTGAGTAGAAGAACACAGTGTTGGCCGAGAAGTAATATTTTGGTAATTGTTGAGATTTGAGATCTCTGGCCTACATAATTGAATTTATCAAGGGATATGTAAAGTTAATTGAGAATAAGCATGATTGGTCCACACTATTTAAATGCACGGGTAACTATAATTAACACATGGATCCAAGATTTAATTAGTGATTTCTTTGGAGAAGTAAATTAAATGTAAAGATGGAAAGATTTGTTGGATCTAACCTAACCTAAGATCTATGATCATTATTAAGTGGAAAATATTTTTTTTACCTAGATGAAAAGGTATAAGATAACTTCAAGGGGTTATATAGAAATGTGAAGAGTAAAAAAAGACAAAAGTGTATGCAAGAGGATTGCATGGTTAATTGACTGATTGGCTTGATCTAGCAGAGAAGGATGAGTAGAGAGGTAGAGAGTTGTGAGAGTGATTGCTTGATAGATTTTGAAGAAGATTTGGAGATTAAAAAGAGAATGGAGGCCACTCAATGAATTAGCATTAGAGCTGAATTGGATCTCGATTTGCAAAGTAAGTTTTATGTATCAGATCACACCTGTTGATTACTTTCTAACCATTGTATTAGTCAAAATCCTTTAACCAGGTTGACCTAAAAATCATTGTATAAATCCTTTGAGAAAGGTGAAATTTAGGTGGAATGTTCTAAGTCCTCTAACAAGGCCACTCCTGACAGGGTGATTAAATACTTTAACTAGGTCACATTTAACAATGTGTTTTGTAACCTTTAACAGGTTTGGCTCCTAACAGAGCTCACTTCAGAAGAGTGAAAACTTGATAGCATGTTATTGGTGGTTTTTCCCAAATTGGGTATCCACATTAAATCATGGTGTCAACTTGTGTGAATGTTTATGTTGTGTTTTACTGTTAAGTTTCTACAAGCTGATTACATTTGAATAGTAAAACTACATATGTATGTTGTTGATTTATGCTATTGCTGTCAAGCAGATCTGAGTTGTTCAAAGTTGTATAAAGTTCAATTGTTACATCTAGATATGAGGATAACTGATTAACCCCCCATCTCAGTTATTCTTAATTCATTCTAACAATTGGTATCAGAGCTTTGGTCTCTTGAAAATAGTTTGAAGGTACTTGGAGCAAAAGATCAAGACGTATAAAAAGGAGATACCAAAGTTGAACAGAGATAATTTCCCTGCATGGAAGAGTTTAATGAAATTGCATCTAGCTGGTATTGGTGATTCTGCTAAGCACTATGTTGAACATGATTATGTAGCCATCACTGCACCTGCCACAACTGCAGAGTTAAGAGAAAAGTAGGAAAACAATCAAGCAATGTTGGAGATTGCATCATCTCTGAACTATCATGAGTTTTAAGACATAAAGAACTGTACAAATGCAAAGAAGATGTGGGATTCCCTAGAAACCATCTATGGAGGAGATAGAAATGTGCTGAGAGCCAAATCTGAAAGTTTATGAGGTAAGTTTGATGAAATGAAAATGCAAGAAGGATAAAATATAGTTCACTATTATGGTAGGATAAATGAAGTTGTAAATTCTATTAGAGGAGCTAATGGAACCATTGATGATAACACCATTATGAGAAAGGTACTAAGAAAACTTCTTACTTTATATGCTATTAAAGTCTTAGAAATTCAAGAGATAAGATGTACGCCTAATAATAATTTGACTTTGGAAGGTCTGGTAGGTAGACTTACTGCATTTGAGATGTCGAATTTTGATAACTACACTCCATAAGCTATTGAATTTGAATTCAAGTCCCAGATGGTCCTTAACAAATAAAACTAAGGAAAGAGATGTATGAACAGTGAAAGTGACACTACAAATGATGATCTGGAAGAACTTGAGGCACTCATGGCAACAAAACTATCTAGAGGGAAAGGTTTATTCAAAGGTAAACTTCATATCATTTGTTTTTCATGTAACAAAGTTGGTCATATTACTCCAAGATGTCTTGATAAGAATGAAAAAGATGAAAGAAGAGACAGAAAGTACAAAGACACAAAGGATGACTGAGACTTCAGAAAGTATAAATATTACAAAGATAAAGGTAAGAAATCTTGTTATATAGCTAAAGAAGCTTCTGACAGTGAATCTGACAATTCTGATGAAAATGATATAAAAGTTGTGTATGTTGCTATGAAAGATGATTCTGATGATGATGAGAAAATTGCACTAATTTCTTATATGAGTAAAGGTGACCATTGGATTATTGATAGTAGTTGTTCACATCACATGACTGGTGATAAGGATAAATTTGAGACCTTAGATCAGTGCAATGGAGGTTATGTTAAATTTGGTAATGATGCAGCATGTCTTGTTAAAGGGAAAGGTTCAATTAACTTGAGTGACAAGATCAGATGTGACAATGTATATTGGGTTGATGATCTTAACTATAATTTATTGAGTGTTGCACAACTGAATACTTTTGGTTAAAGAGTTGAATTCGATCACAAGAAGGAAAAGATCTATGATGCTACTAGAGAATTAGTTGGAAGTGGAGAACAAACAAAACGTAACTTGTTCTATCTAGACTTGGCTAATGAGACATGCTTATTTGCACAATATAATGATGTTTGGTTATGGAATAAAAGGTTGTGTCATGTAAACTTTGATAACTTGATAAGCATAAGCAAATTGGAAAAGGTTAGAGGGTTTCCTAAGTTAAAGAAACCTGAAAAATACAATGTGTAAGCAATGTCAATTAAGAAAAATGACTAAATCTAGTTTCAAAAGAAAGACTCATACTTCTGAGGAAATTTTAGAATTGGTTCATACTAACTTTTGTGGACCTATTGGTGAGAAAATTTACTGTGGAGATAGATACTTTACTGTATTTGTCAATGATTACTCAAGAATGATGACTGTTATGTCTCTTAAAAAAAACTGATGCAATCTAGTTATTTAAGTGGTACTTGGCAAAAGTTGAAAAGGAGACAAGTAAAAGCCTGAAATGTTTAAGATCTGACAGAGGAGGTGAGTTTATTTCTAATGAGTTTAACAAGTTCTACAATGACCGAGGGATAAAAAGACAGATGTCCACACATAGGACACTAGCACAAAATGCTATTGTTGAGAGAAGAAATAGATCTATCATGGATTGTGCCAGAACAGTAATGATGGAGAAAAATGTTGCACATAAATATTAGAGAGAAGCTATAAGTACAACAGTCTATATACCCTAAATAGAGTACAAGTCAAGAAAGGTACTAATGCTACACCTTATGAGCTATGGTATGGATATGCACCTAATGTAAGATACTTCAAAGTTTTTGGAAGCAAATGTTTCATACTGAATGATAACAGAAATGGAAAACTTGATGCTATAGGTGAGGAAGGCATATTCCTTGGTTATTCAACTAAAAGTAAAGCATACAAGTATTTGAATTCTAACACTAACAAAATTGTGGAAAGTGGAAATGTTAGAATTGATGAATATGCATAAAGAAATGAAGCTCAAAACACATAGGAACCTTAAAGTTACAAATCATTTGTCTATCTGGATGAGGAAGATTCTAATGAATTACCTGAACCTGAGAAAGAGGTTGGCGAGCAACAACTAGCACCTTCCGAGTCAGAGAACGAAGTTTTCGGGAAACAAGAGGTAATTACCAAGCTATCTAATGGAGATGCCAAGTTATAGAATCAACCTGAATTGAATGAGAATAATGAATCTGAAGCAAGACAAGAACCTACTCTAGAAAAGTATGTAAGGAGGCACTATAAACCTGATCAAATCATAGAATTAAAGAATTCTACAGTTATGACAAGAAGTAAGTTGAGATATGGTACATGCTTGTTATGTGATTTTGAGCCTAAAACCGTAAAAGATTCCTTAGAAAATGAAGATTGGATACAAGCCATGAATGAAGAAATTGAAGAGATTGAGAAGAATAAAACTTGGAAACTTGTACCTAGGCTGAATGAAAAAAATGTAATTGGTACTAAGTAGGTATTTACAAATAAGTTGAATGAAAATGGAGAGGTAACATGAAACAAAGCTAGACTGGTATGCAAGGGTTATGCACAAGAGGAAGGAATTGATTATGGAGAAACATTTTCCCCAGTTGCAAGATTGGAAGGAGTAAGAACCTTACTTACAGATGCAACCTACAAAGGTTTTAAAGTTTATCAAATGGATGTAATGTCAACATTTATAAATGGGATATTAGAAGAAGAAGTATACATTGAACAAGATGATGGATTTGTTGACCCAAGAAAGAAGAACATGGTTTGCAGACTAAACAAGGCACTATATGGACTGAAGCAAGCACCTAGAGCATGGTATGAGAAATTGCACAATTGTTTGATAAAAATTGGATTTGCAAGAACCAATGACAACAACAATCTATATTTGAAGATAGAGAAAAGTAGAGGTACTTTATTGGCTGAAATTTTTGTTGATGACATTATATTTAGTGGACAAGATGTGTTATGCCAAGCATTTGCAAAGGAGATGCAAACTGAATTTGAGATGTCTATGTTTGGTGAGATAAAAAATTTTGTTGGCTTACAAATATATCAAATGATGAATGATATCTATATTACTCAATCAAAATATGTCAAGGAGATACTAAAATTTTTTGGAATGGAAGATTCAAAACCAGTGAGAACACCCATGGCTACTAGACAGAAGTTAACAAAAAATGATGATACAAAAGAAGTGAATCAAACCCTTTACAAGTCAATGATTGCAAAGCTGCAATATGTTGTGTGCGACAGACCTAATATTCCACTACCTGTTGGAATTGTTGCAATATTTTCTATCAATCCCAAGGAAACTCATATGATGGCAATAAAAAGAATTTTGAGATATTTGAAAGGAATAGATGATTATGGTCTGTATTACCAAAAGAATGACAAGTTTGAAATCAGAGTTTACACTGACTCTGGTTGGGCTGGAAATGTGGATAACAGGAAAAGAACCACAGGTGGAGCATTTCTTTTAGGAAAAATACTAGTTTCATGGACAAGCAAGAAATAAAACTGTACGTCACAATCTACAGCTGAAGCTGAGTATGTGGTAGCAGTAGTTAATTGTTCTAATATTGTGTGGTTGAAGATACTACTGAAAGGTATGAAAGAAGAAATCACAGAACCATTTGTTATATATTGTGATAACATGAATGCCAATAATATTTCTAGGAACCCTGTGATGCACTCTAAGACAAAGCATATAGCTATCAAGTATCATTACTTGAGGGAGCTAGTTGAGAAGAAGGAGGTGAGACTGGAATATGTGCATACTAAGGAAAAACTAGCAAACGTATTTACAAAGGTACTACCCAAGGATGCTCATGAGTATTTGCGAGGTAAATTAGGGGTGATTCCCCTAATTGAGGATAATTAGTTTAGAATGGTCCTGTTGCATCAAATATCATGTTCAAAATATTTGACACATTGATGCCTAGACAGTCACACTTTAGGATGCTACCTAAAGCTTTGAAAAATAGACAAGGACAGAAAACAGGATCAATCATAAGCAAGATGACAGGAGAAACAATATACTGAGTTAGCACAGAAGAATCTGCATGATGAAGATGTCAAAATCTTTGGCATTGTTGTCAAAGAGGGAGAGATTACTAAAAAAGAGGTTACTGAGTTTACTACAGAAATGAAGAGTGGGAGAGATTGGGAGAGATTACTAAAAGAGAGAGTCTACAGATGAATAAAGATAGAAATATTTTAGTATGATTACAAACACAGAGGGAGAAATGTTTTACAAGATGAGAATTAGAATGAATCTAAAGACATTAATGAATATTTGTTCATATCAAGGAGCACAGACATACTTTTTGCATTTTATGGTAACTATGGTTGGAAAATTATTTTTTTAAAGTTTAGTGTTGCCATCAATGCCAAAGAGGGAGATTGTTGGAAAGCAACAATGAAAAAAAAAAGTGTTTTGTCATTGATGTCAAACCTTAATTGGTGAGACTATTGCTATCAGTTTGAGTACCATATCTATTGATTGATGAAGAAGATTTGAAGACAATTATAACAAGAAGACCAAGTGAAATGGTTGAGTTATGGGAAATCACAAGGGTACTTGATCAGTTGGCACATTGGCAAAGTAATGTGTTATTTTTATTTTGATGACAATTTAGTGAGAATAGTTTATGCCAAGCGAAGTTTGTAATGACCGAGCGCCAGTAAATTGCTGAGGAAACCAATGATGACCAAGCGGAAGAACACAGTGTTGGCCGAGCAACAGTATTTTGGTAATTGTTGAGATTTGAGATCTCTAGCCAACATAATTGAATTTATTAGGATATGTAAAGTTAATTGAGGATAAGCACGATTGTTCCAAACAATTTAAATGCATGGGTAACTATAATTAATGCATGGATCCAAAATTTAATTTGTGATTGCTTTGGAGAAGTAAATTAAATGTAAAATGGAAAGATCCATTGGATCTGACCTAACCTAAGATCTATGATCTTGATTAAGCAGCAAAAATTTATTTAAACTAGATGAAGAGGTATAAGATAACTTCAAGGGGTTATTCAGAAATGTGAATTTTAAAAAAAGAGAAAAGTGTATGCAAGAGGATTACATGGTTAATTGATTGATTGGCTTGATCTAGCAGAGATGGTTGAGCAGAGAAGGAGAGATTTGCAAGAGTGATTTCTTGACGGATTTCCAAGTAGATATAGAGATTGAAAAGAGAATGGAGGCCACTCAATGAATTAGAATTAGAGCTAAATTGGATCTGGATTTGCAAAGTAATTTGTATGTATTAGATCACACCTGTTGATTACTTTCTAGCCATTGTATCAGTCAAAATCCTTCAACCAGGATGACCTAACAGTCATTGTATAAATCCTTTAAGAAAGGTGACATTCAGGTGGAATGTTCTAAGTCCTCTAACAAGTCCACTCCTGATAGGGTGATTAAATCCTTTAACCAGGTCACATTTAACAATGTGTTTTGTTACCTTTAACAGGGTTGGCTCCTAACAAAACTCACTTTAGAAGAGTGAAAAATTGATAGCATGTTATTTTTGTTTTTTCCCAAATTGGGTTTCCATGTTAAATCATGGTGTCAACTTGTGTGAATTTTTATGTTGTGTTTTACTGTTAAGTTTCTACAAGCTAATTACATTTGAATAGTAAAACTGCATATGTATGTTGTTGATTTATGCTATTGCTATCAAGCAGATATGAGTTTTTCAAAGTGGTATAAAGTTCAATTGGTACATCTAGACCTAAGGATAATTGATTCACCCCCCTCTCAGTTACTTTGAATTCATTCTAACACCAAGGTTGTCCATATCAAACTGCTTCATCAAGGCTCTTTAAGTTTTCTCAATCATAGCATGAGAACTTTGTACCAGTATTGAATCAACCACATAAATAACAAAATTATAAGATCACTATGACGTCATTGAGTGTAAACTATAGGATTGGAATTATATTTAGTGAATCCAGAAGTGAGGAAAAAAATATCCATCTTCTCATACCAAGATCTAGGATCTTGCTTGAGACCATACAAGGAACATCAAACCCTAAAAAAAAGTGAATAATCATACACAAAACCTGGTGGTACTCCATATAGATCTCATCTTGAAGATCACCATGCAGAAAATCACTCTTTACATGTATATGATACATTGACCAACCTTTCAATGTAGTAATAGAACTTACAAGATGAATGCAATGCATCTTGGAAACTGGAGAAGAGGCCTTATAATAGTCAGTAGCTTCAACTTGATAAAAATGCTTAGCCACTAGATGAGCCTTATGCTTATTGACAGAACCATCAGTTGCAAATTTTGGTACAATACACCCATTTGCACCTAACGAAATTTATTCCCTTAGGAAGAGGAAAAAATTCCCAAGAATGATTCTTCATAAAAGAAGAAAAATCCTCATCCAGAGAAGTATCCCATTCTAGGATACCTAAAGCATCTAAAATATTTTAAGGCTCAGTACAAACTGCATGAATCAAAAGAATAATACCTAAAGTTTGGGAATGAGTACGAAAAGTGACTGTGGTATTATGTAAAGGAGAACGAACATCCTCAACAACTCTTCGAAGATACCCTGGGCTTCACATGAGACCAAGCCTCCTCAATGGTCATATTCAGTACTGCTTTGTGTGGCATATGATTCCAAATATAGTTGGCACTTCTACCCAAAATGTTGGAGCCATGGACCTAGACTAAAGCATCTGATTTTTCATTTCCCGTAAGCTTCTATTCTTCCTTTCAACCACACCATTTTCTAAGGAGTGTATGGAACTATGTACTAATAAATAATACCTCAAGACTAAAAAAATTCCTTGAATGTTTGATTGACATAATTCCCCCAAATATTATATATGTGAATCTTCTAGAGGGAATATCCTCATTGCTTCTCCACAAATGTAATAAAGGTCATGAAGTGTTGAAGGACCTCACCCTTGTACTTCAAAAATTACACCCACATGCACCTAGAGAAGTGATCAATGAAGGTGAGTACATACTTGGCCCCTAAAAATGAAAGAGTTGGAAATGACATAATTTCGCTATGTACCAACTCAAGGGGAGAGAAATCTCATGTGGCCATACCATTAGGAAAGGGATATCGAGGATTATTTCCAAGAACACAAACCAAAAAAAATCAATCTGAACAAGAGATCTTAGGTAGACCAATTACCAAAGTCTATTTTCTCATTTGTTGAAGATATCTATAATTTAGTTGCCCAAAACTTTCATGCCAAAGATTTCTTGTAGAATCTGCATGAGCAATAAGGGATGATCCCGATGAAGAATCAAATCCATCAAACATATACAAGGGGGTTTCATGATCAACTATGTTTGTATCAATGGCCTTTTCAAGATCCTTTATCTTTTTAATAGTCACATGAGTAGGGGAAAACTCAAATTTTTCCCATCACATGATTTCAAATTTGGTAGATAGAAAGGAAATTCTATGAAATATTAGGAACAAAAAGAACATCATTAATGCTACCATCATGCATCTAAAGTGAGACTATGCCTAGAAATAGAATCTATGATGAATTCACAATAGTAATATGTGAAGTAGGACTATAAGAAAGAGAATCAAGAAGATCAACAAAATGAGTCATGTGATGTGTAGAACCAAAATCAAGAATCCAACTGAAACTAGTAGATGATGAAACATTAGCTGGGAGGGTTTGTCAATTTGCAGTGGAAGAAGAATTAGGCACTATAATGTTGTGCCTCTTCATATCTTATTCTAATGCTTGTAGCCTTTGAGAGTATGGTGAATCATTATTCCTAGGTTTCCCATGAAAGGAACAATTCTTCATTTTCTTCTTATACTTAGAAGAGGACCCTCCTAAGTTAGGAGGATGAGAATGAGAAGGAGGTTTATGATTCTGATCATTATTCACCTTAGGCTTATAGGAAGGCTTATAGGGAGACTTACCTCATGAAGATGAATTTTTCTATGGCGGATTTTTATACTAACCATTTCCCTTAGGAGATTGACCTATTAATGCATGACTCTTAAGAAGAGCACACATCTGAATTAACTTGTCTTTCTCCCTAGTTAATCTATCATGGAATTCCTAAAATAAGGGAATCTTATGATCTTCTCCCATAGAATCCATAGTAGAATAGAAGGTAGAGACGAATAATTGGAAATGACCTCTAAGCTTAGATAGGATCAAGAAAAAACATTCCATATCTTCTTTGGCATGACCACAACCTTTCATTGAGACAAATTTGACTTGAACTATGCAAGGAAATCCTGAATAGAGGCAAATTCATCTAGGAAAAGAGAAGTGAGATCATCTTATAGCTGCAAGAAATTGAATTGGTTGACTTTATCATACAACCCTACAAACTTATTCCATATTTCTTTAGGTGTTGTACAATCAGCAATGTGAAACAAAAAAATTTCTGACACATGAAGAGTGATGAGGCCTTCTTACTCATCCATCTTGTTTCTATGGACAAACTACTCAAATGCCTTGGTGAAATCATCTTGGTCAGCTTCCAAGAGCTTCCAGAGACCTCAAGATTGCAACAACTAAAACATTTTGAGCTTCCATGGGTGATACTTATGTGGGGTGAGAAACTCAATCCTAGGGTTTGGCATGTTGTAGAAGGGTACACAAAAGATGAATATTCATGAACCCCCTAGATAATAATTTTTCAAAGAAAGAAAATAGAAACAACTTATAGCTTCAAGCTAGTAAATCTATCATTAAAAGGTAAAATTTTCAAAAAATACCTTTATTGCAGCATAGTTCATCAAAGAAGCTTTCTGATGATATCATGGTTATAGAAAACCAACTCCATTTGCAAAATTTGCACTAATTTAAAAAATAAGGCCTATTTTAGCCACTTTCAAAATCCATGAGAGCTTGTAGACACATTAGACATATTCATTCAAAAATAAATTTAAATCAAAGATGAGATAAACTTAGGTAGGCTTGCCATGTCACGCGAGGGCCCTCAAAATTAAAACTCCAGCTAAAGTAAACCTGCTTTAAACCAGTGATATGAACCAGGCTTTATCTTAAAAAAAATTGAATGCCCATAAATTAGAAAAATGGGCCCTCATACAATGACCATAGTGAATGAAGTGTCAGCCACAAGTAAATACATGCATCACCATAAAAAGATGAAGCATGTAGTGACCTTGAAGCACATAGTGAAATAGCTAACAAAGTAGTTTAAGTGAAAGTCAGGGAAAAAAACAAGTGGGCCGATTCAAAGGAGGATAGCCTTAGATTTAAATCTGTCAGGAAGCTTATGGAGACAAGGTAGCTAGCTGGTTCAACTGAAATGAAGACCATATCAACCACCAATTTCCATGCTGAAGGTCGCATGTATACTAAGTCATCTGAAACTCTCCAAGCTGAGAAGAAACTGCTCATCTTTACAACATGGGTCAACAAGTGAAAGTACAAATGAAAAAGACCTCTATGGGCCTTGAACCACACAACACTCTCCAATCAATGCATGTGTTCAGTTCATGGAGACACAAATTGAAGGTCTTATGCTTGATGCACTCTCATCTAACTAATGAAAAAAAAACTTAGCTCCAACATGCAAATTCCAAGGTCTTCAATGTGAAATGAAACACAGACCAATAAATGTGTTTGATTTTATAAGATGCATTTCCAATAAATTTAATGGATGACCTAACCATATAAAGCATAGCCAATTGAAAAGGGAAGATTACCAATTAATAAGCCAATAAATGACTATAAAGGGAAGTGCTACCCAAGTTTAGAGTCTCCAAGCTTAAAAATTTACACTAAGAAGGTGCTTTGTGGCTGGTCGACAAGGCATAGTCATATTATATCATTTCCCAATAGAAAAATTCTCATGGAAAAAGTATAATGATGTCAGATCTCTAACAAAAAACCACCAATATTCATAGCACATACCAAACACCTTAGATGTAGTGTGATTTCTCCTCATAAATTCAAAAAATGGCACTAGTGAAGAACACTGCCATCAACAAAGAACTTGATGCCACTACACACTATGAATATATATGTAGAAGAATCCACACCCATACTAGAAATACCATGCATCTACAAAGATGCCATGTGTCTATGAAGATGCTATCTATTAGAGGTACTCTTTTGGGCAGGTACTTGTCTAGAACTGACAACCATCATCCTTAGGATAGTTTAACATTGGTGACGCTCAATCGTGATTGTTATAGGTTTGAGAGAAGGCACAAATTGAGTAGAATTTTCATCACATAATTATCACCATGGTTTTTCATAACATGCAATCAAGGCATTCAATACAAAGCATGACCTCTCTAAAAAGGGAGAGAAAAATAAAAGTTGCAGAGATGCAATCCCCCATTCCAACCATGTGTCACATGCCCAACAGATTTGTGAAGGCAATGATGAAAGAAAATCAGAATGTCAGAAACAAAATAAAATGTGATCAACCAAAGATGACATCTCCACACAATGGTGACCAAAGGTCTGCAATGTCATTCATAGAACACAAAAACCATGGTAGTGAGCTCAAAAAATAAATGACTCAGTCGATGAGAGTCATATGGGTTGACCATAAAAATAGCTCAACATAGGCCAATCAACCACCCACTAAGGCATAATCCTGTAGAAAGTTGACTCAAGGCCACTAAAACAATGGTAATGACTGATCAAGGATCTATGAAAAAAGGCTAACCACCAAGCCAACTACTCTAATTGATGCCATATAGATCTATGAATAAATAGAGAGAGAGAGAGAGAGAGAGAGAGAGAGAGAGCACTCTACCAATAAAAAACACATATTAACAACAATAAATAGATCTAAAATATCAGTAAACTGTAAAGACAAACTAGGGACCTCAAGACTAAAAAATGACAAAACACTCAAACACTAGAATGAGCTATGAGACTTCCAGCTTTGATACCATGTTAGGATATATTATCCTATACCCAAAACCCAATCTCCAAACATCCATCAGAAGAGATAAGTTATCAACACAAGAAATGTATTGGTTGAGGTGAGTTCAAATGAACAATAAGCTCTATTTAAATAGGCAAGAGGAGATAGAAATAATTGGCAAGGTTGAGACAAGTCTCTCAACCTGAAGGAAGTTGACTTCTAATAGAACTCAATAATATCCTCTAGGATATGTTAGATTACAAATAGGACTAAACAATATCCATCTACCTCATTAATCAGGTTACCTAAGTAAATTTAAGTAAGTTGTAAATAGTAACAACCAAATCAACAAAATTTTGAGAATCACAAAACTTATGGCTTCTGCAACTTATTTGTCCATCAATAATCAATTTTATGAAGAAAATAAAAATACCCTTTTGTAGAGCTTGGACTCAAGAATATGCTCATATAATATTTATTGTGTCTTGATTAGATCTAACACATTATAATGAAAAAATATTGCAAGTAGGTATTTTAACATTCAAAGATGCTGATGCAGAAAAACTTAAAAAATATATGGTTCACTAGAGGAGAGAGGCCTCTTCGAGAATGTATAATTTTTCTTTTATTGGTATATATCTGATAGGAAAAATAAGGTGGGAGATGAAAATTGTTGATTTCGGGTAAGTCAAAATTTTAATTGTTATAATAGAGAAAATATATATCAAAAAAAAAAATTCATTTTTCATTCACTGGCTTTACATGTCATCTAAAACATATTTTAAAATGAAAGGAAAAAAAATTATTTCATATAGTTTTTGGGTGGGAGCTAGACCCCTTCATTTGCAGTATTTTTCAGCAATTGAAAAATGAGCTTTAAAAATTAAAAAGGCATATCAATTCTTCTTCAATTTAAAAAAAAAAAATTAATAGACATAACCTTCATCCATTTTTACACATTTCATCAGTTTTTATCATCTTCAAATTCCAAACAAAAATGACACTTTAGTGTCATTGAAGTTGAACAATTTTGGTGTTGTTAACCTTTTCCTTTATAAGCGCGTGACACAAGTATGTACTTTTAACCTTATATGGTTTAAGTTCCTCTTGTGGATTCTATAATTCTATTGGTCGTATTAGGCATTGGCAATTCAATCATTTTGTGCAACGAAAACCACACTTGTAACAATTATATGTTTGAGCTTGTAACAACAAGAAAAATGAACTAAATTTGGTATAAGTAGGTACAAACTCATATGTTCCTAAAGTAGCCTCAATGAGAATTATTCTTTTAACATTTATTGTAAAATTCAAGTGTGTAGCTTATAATATTTGTCTTCAATGTGTACTAGTTGTATTGCAGTTTCATTTCAGATTGTAGTGGTTTGTTTAGATTCCACCATTATTTCATCAAAAATAGGTCTTTGATGCTAGTGAAAATGAATAGAAAATATGGCTTGTTTGTATGATTTTCTGTTATAACAAATGTGTTCTTTTCCTTCTCATTCGATTGATGTATATATGCCACTATTGGATCTCAAAGCAAGGATACAAATTTTGTAAATAGGTTTTGTGAGTGAGTCTGAAACTCATAGTTAATCTGCTCTTTATATTTAGTTTGGTCCTTCATATTTTTCTTATATTGAGATAATTAGAGTACTTTTATGTACCCAATGGAGAGAACCTAGTAGTTGAGCATCCTCACTTCTCACTTGTCAAAATCCTATTTAGAGATTTCAAATTGCTCCAACTTATTTACAACAATTTATTTGGCAAATCCCTTACTTAGTAGTAAGGTTTTTGGTGAACGTCATCAAATATGATTCCATATCAGCATGCTTTTCATTGAGGTATTCAAAATGAACCCCAAAAAATTTAGATTGATAGTTGTGTAAAAAGTCATGTTTTATTGGTGCACTGATGTAGCATCACATGATACATTTCTTTGTATATCTAAGGGACACATCTCATTCAATTATCAGTACATGATCAATACTAACAACTTTACAGTTACAACTATTAGTGCTATAATATTACAAATATTGGACATTAAATCAATAAATTCTATAACTATTAGAACATTCTCAACTACTGAATCCTCTCTCCTAAATATATTATATTTATGCATAGTATGGAGGTAATATTAGTGGTTATATAATGTGATAGCATGTGCACTGACCTTTAGTCGGTTTGAGTTGCAAATGTGCTTAATTAGTCTTTGTAATCTTGATGATGCTAATAGGTAATGGGCATCATGCACAATATTTCTCATGTTTTGTTGTACTCATCGTATGAAGGAATGTTAATCATCATTAAAGATAACTTGTTGTTAAATATCTAACTAAGGCTCTTTGTGTAACTTCTAATTGTGCAAATGGCTTGTGTGAATTATGCCTAAACTAGCTGCAAAACATTTTGTATTGCATGCTTGGATTGCTAACACTTTTTCTGGTTTATAACTATCATATTTCAATCATTACAATTATGATTTTTATAGTAACCTCATCCTGGATTAATAAGAACAATGTAATTAAATAAATGCTTCGAATAAATTTTGAGCATTTTTAGAAAGAGACACATGTTATGAGTGATTATAATATGATTCATCATATTTAGCTTGAAATATATACCAAGTGTATGCTTACATAATTTTTTCCATTAGTATGCAAAGAGAAACAGTTGTTTGAACCATCGGTAACACTACACTAAAAAACAAGTTTTAGTTTAAACTGAAAGTGCTAAGTATAGAGAAACCCGATGACACAAGTTTTATAGTGTAAACCAAAAGTGCAACCCAAAAATGATATAGAGGAAACCGAAAATAAGGTTACACTATAAACTTAAAGAGAAGACAAGAGAGGAACCTGATAGAGAAAGGGAACCCGATGGATAGTTCAACAAAGGAAAACTGAAAGACTTTTAGAGAAAACTGAGCATCAGACACCAAAAGTTAGTTATATCCTGAGAAAAGTGGATCTGATTTCCATGTCAAATAAAATAGTTATGTTTTATATTTATAGTTTAGATTTGATTTAAAACCATCTCTTGAGGGACAAGAAAGATAATTGTAATTTTTTTAATCGGTCTAACTGATTAAAAACATGAATACTAGGAGATCAAGGTCAAGTTGTAAACCTTCGATCATAGAGTTATCTTTGAAATATGTGAAACTAAATTAGGTCAATCTATTGTATAAATCAATGTGTAATCATTAATTTCATATGGATGTGAGGATGATAATAACCAAGGGAGCACATCTATGGATTAGACTAAAATTTTCAAGCAATAACAACAAAAGATGAATTTGGTTATCAAGAACCAAGAATCAAGGCTACCGAGAAACAGAGGTATTAATCAATCACATTAGGTGATACATTGTACATGTGATTTGAATGGATCTATAATCAGTAATTGTAGATTGCATACACTCAGGTCAATGAGTATTTTTGTCTACATTCTAACAAGTGTAGAAAATAGAAGAAATCCTTTCAAGAAAGGTGGATTTAGCAATCGTTTGTAAATCTCTTAACTAAGTGCACACTAATAGTTTTTCTAAAGCTCTTAACATAGTAGACATTAGCCAGTATCCACATACTACTCCTAAAATGGTACATCATTAGAAGTGATCAAATTGTAATCCTTAACCAACCCCTTCCAATCTACAGATAGTGATGTTTTTGTGGGTGCCATCCCCACCGTAGTTTTTACCTTCTAATATGGGTTTTCTACATTACCATATCTTGTATTATGTGTGATTACATTTCATGAATGCTTATATGAATGTTTACATGTTTATTAATCTTGTGAGTAGATATAACTTACACAAAGATAGTATAGAATAGATGGTAGGTAATACAATGGATTACTTAATGGATTAAGCTCAAAGAGACAAAAGTTTTAGAGGTACTAATTCACCCCTCCCCTCTTAATACATACTTCCCATTATTTCCAACAATTGGTATCAGAGATAGATCTCTTAATTGGAAAAGTTTAAGGAATCATGAGAAAATATCATACAATGGAGAAGTACAATCTTGACAAAAGTATTGAGAATCGGAAGCTAGAAATTTAGATCTTCTATGAGCAGTATAAAAAAGCTAGAATCAATACAAGATAGTTGCTAGAGGAAATAAAGATTATCGCATCTCGCTGTAATGAAACATAATATCATGAAGAAGAGATGCCTGATCTATTTGATTCTTCTGGATCTACAATTAGAAAAGCATCAAAAACATCAGAAGAAAGCATCACAAGTCTGAATGAAATCAATCAACATCTGACTAGACAAGTGAAATCTCTGTAAATTGGTCAAGAGACACAAATGTTAAGAATGAATGATGTCATGAATAATGCTAGACAAGCTAAGAAAGAAAGAACACTAGCTATTGATGATAGGAGGAAGATTACTGAAAAGCTACAAGAGAGAGAGTCAGATATACAAAGACTTACATAACATCATCATGAGATCACAAATCATATTATTCTTATGAGTCAGGAGGAAAACAAGATGAATACAAAACTCATTGAAAGAATAGAAGCTATCGGTGAGCTGAGAGAGGAAAATGAAAAGCTGAAACATGAAGTAAGAATTCAACAACAACATAATGACATGATCAAGAGAGCCAAATAAAGCACCAAAAGGATGGAGGACTTTTTGGATGGACAAAGAAGAGTCAACAACAATACCGGACATGGGTATACGAAAACTAAAGAATCACCAAACCTAGCTGATCCAACGAATGTCTATGCAAATCCAAGATAAAGAAAGCTGACATGAAATCAGTGTGGTAGGCTTGGCCACACATCAAATGATTGTAGGATAAAAATGAAAGGTATTCCTAAAACTACATCTTCATTCATAGGAATTTGTTATAAATGTAACAAGAAAGGACATAAAGCATATGAATGTACATCTAAGGTGAAAGAATCAAAGAAGGAAACCTACATGGACAAACAATATCCTACTTGAAAAATCCATAGAAACATATCTCTTGAATTTAGGAAGAAGAAAAAGCAAGCATGGAAGCCTAAAGATCAAGAAAATGCTTATCAACCAAAAAAAGTCGGTAACTCATATGTTTAGGATTACAATACATGGGAAAACAACATGAAATGTGGAAGATTTGGACACATCTGAAAACTATAGA
The DNA here is from genome assembly GCA_018584345.1 of Thuja plicata. Lineage (NCBI taxonomy): Eukaryota > Viridiplantae > Streptophyta > Pinopsida > Cupressales > Cupressaceae > Thuja > Thuja plicata. The sequence goes on from MU227084.1 coordinate 2,468,238, forward strand.
AGATAATGGATGAGAAAGTCTACGAGCTGGACTAACCCTGTAATGACATGTCTAAACTGTCATAAATTTGGTCATCTAAAAAAATACTGAAGAGACCGAATGACAGAGACAAGCACCTTTTCCAATGGAAACACTATTGAAGACATCGAGAAGATGAGAAATAAAATGTGGAGGAGAGCTACAAACACTGATGATGCTGGACCAACCAATGAAAATGGTGACACCTTATCTAAATAATTTGGTGACATCACCACCCCCACCTAAGAAGAACAAGTAAGTATGGAACTGCATTATACCAAGTTATATTTTGCATCAGTTATATTATCCATTGATGAATTTCCAAATCAACATGATTAAAGATGTACTATGGTATTACTTGTTACAATTCTATGAATTCAATCTCATCAGTTAATGCTTACCAAACATCATCAGTGTGAATACAAAGCTAATTTGTCTATACTTACCGAGCATCATTGGTTAAAATATAAAATCTAAATTTCTAGTGTAAATAGAGATTCATCGGTAATCATGAAAGTTGACATGTTGTCTTCGCCATACACCAAAATCCGTCGACAAATATAACAAGTTGACAGCTGCCCTGAAGCATCGCATTCTCATTGATAATGTTATTTATGTATCACCCGATGACTCTGTCCTCACACACTAAGAATTCATCGAGAATTTATGACATGACTTAGGGCAAATTCTATAAATAGATGACATAAGGGTTTCATTATTCACGTAGTGACTTAAGTGAAGAAGCAGAGTGAAATCAGAGCATGAAGTAACAAGATTTCAGAGTGACTCCAACCCTATTCATATAACTCAAAAAGATTCACAGCATTCACATAAGGTTGAAGTAAGTAACATAAATCACTGAGAACTCTGTTTTCATTTACGGGAAAAAGCCCTAAATTTTGAAACGATGGCATCAACTTCATGAACCTCCAAGATCAAGAATGATAAGAAGAATAAGGTCAATCTAATCAAGAATTCCACTTGTGAAGAACCTCATTACAAGATATTTCTTGAGGTTTCTTCACAACCCAAAAATGTTGGTGCATTCTCCAGTATATCAACTAGGGTTTTACTCGTTGAAGACGTTAGAGAATACATTCACTACAAGATCACAAAACTAGGAGACCTGGAAGTTAAGAAAGATTTCAAAAAGATTTTCAATGATGATGGAACTATAAAAGATGAGCATAAGCACATTGAAGTAAAATGGTTCACACATGCACTACTATACCCAAAGGAATTCAAGACCTAATGGATTTAGTTAGTAATGAGCAGGATACATGACCAAAAGATGTGACTGGATGAGCCAAAATTGATAACCAAGGATGTTATAAATTCTATTAATGGTTATCTGATAATCGATAAGGTAAAGGAACTAAAGCACCCTCCTAAAGCTAACATTGAAAAGAATACATGAGTAGCATGGGATGGAAGAGGATTAAAGGTATCCACCATCAAAGATGATAAAATGAAATTTGGAGCATGTGTCTTATGATAAAGTTCTTTTAGGCTAGTAGGATGAACAATATTGCATCCATAGCAGTGGATACATCATACAAAATTTTCAAGAAGGGACTATAGTTGGATTTTTCAGAGCTTCTACTAAGACAATTGGATGAGAACATGAAGACAATAAGGACTGCAAAGTCTAACTCATGTAAGTTTGGTTCACTCATCATGTGCATATTTTTCTATTTTCAAGAATCCTTCCCATCTATAGGCAATTTCAAATGGGACACTACCCAACCAATGACCACACAGATTAGTGAGTTCATCAAATGACAAGGAGAAAATTTTGAATCATTCATGGATGAATACTTTGCTAGATACAAAGAAAGAATGCAGAAAATAATGAGAATTCCAGAGCAATTAGTAAAAAAGTACAAGACTAAAATATGTTTTATGGTGGACACTTACTACACCTACATCAAGTTAAATGTACCAAGGACAACATGGCTGGTACCACTTTACTATGAAGTTAACATAGATAAAACATCAAATGCTATTGAGGCATTCATAAATGAAGCATTAGATAAATAACAACCTAAATTTGGAACTATGAGGAAGCCAAAGAAAGGATAAAAATTGGCTTAGTTGTGAAAAAGATTGATAGGAAGAAAGATAAAATGGTTAAGACCTTGAAGAAAAAGTTGTCGATGAATGAAGAGGAAACATAATAGAAAGAAGAAATCAAGGGCCAGTCACCCGTCGGTGAAGCTAAGAAGAAAAGTGACTCAGAACCCACAGAGTCCAATACACCACCAACAACAGGAACAAAGAAACCAAGGACTACTGCTACATCCAAGACTAGGAGTCAAACAACAGAGGATGCTAGTCTGTCACCAATCAAGAAATGTCAAGTAAGGACCTATAAAAGAAAGACATAAACAGGGAAAAAGGGCCCAACAAAAAGAATAAAGTTCCTCAGAACTAGGGAAGACATTGAGGGCACCAAAAAGGATGAACAATATGTACAAGCTGTCAAGAACATACTACTTTCTATAATTGATGAGGTATGTGCTTCTATTATCAAATTAGGTACAATAAATGATTGCAAGATTAAAAACTAGCTAACTGTGAACACCAAGGACAAGAATTAGATAGAAGGGGAAATTATTACAATGATGTGTGTTTTCAAATATGTTCCAATATAATTATCATATAGGATGCCAAAAGAACTTATGAATAGATTGTCAGCAAGATGGACATTTGCATTACATTATAAGAAACAAATTAGGGGAAGATTCCTAGTTTCTGTCATGCCACCTGAACCTAAAATGGAGGAGATTGAAGAGATAATGAGGAAACAGTCCAAAAAGTTCTCACCAAAATTAAGAGCCTACCAAGTGCTTTAAGGACATCTAGTTGAGCTAGACAGGAAGAGTGAGGCTGAATGGAGAAAGATACTTGATATACCTAAAAAGGATACAAATACTGAGCCACAAATATCTCTTACCAAAAAGCAACAAAATAAAGATGATTAGGCTAAATATAGCCCCAGACATATTCTTGTAATTGAGGAGATACTGGAGATGAGAAAAAGAAAGATGAAGATGTCACTCTTGTCCAAGACCAACCCGACGAACATGACACTATAAAATATTTCGCATAGGTAGAAACACTAGGAAAAATACCACTATTTATACAAGCTATCAATATTATCTCAGAGAAGGATAAGTTAGCTGACAAAGATGCAAGCATACTGGAGGAGAAGGGTAATGATGAACAAAAAGATGCATCTGATGAGAAGAACAAAACTGAGGAAAAATAGAAAGATGCAACTAGTGAAACAAGTGTCATAGGTGGAGAATAAAATGTTACAAAAGATGCAGATCACTCACAAAATGATGTAGATCACACCAAAAAGGATTCATAAATGAAAGATATAGATGAAGTGCAAAAGGAGAAATGTGAAAAAGATAAGCCAGTTGATACCACTCCTAAGAACACCGAAGGAGATGTTGTAGTTACACCAAAGGTTGATGAGGATACATCCACACAAAACCAAAAGGAAAACCCCAAGAAACAAGAAAAATATACAACACCACCGAAACAATCCTCCACCACATCAGGTGAAGCAGAAAAACTTTCTATGGTTTTGCATACAGGTGTATCATAAAAGAAGAAGTAGAAAACCAAGAAGAGTAAGTTGGAGGTTACACTTGATGAAATCGTTGAAATACCAAAGTGTGATCCAACCACATTGGACTATGAATCTCTTATAGAATATGGAGAGATATGTCAAAGGAAAGAAATGGAGGAAAATATTAGAAAAGAACACAAAGGTTCTCTAGTGTTGGAAACCACAAGAGACATCTTAAACCAAATAGTTCCTAACATTGATGTTGATCACAATGCCCCCATTCTAGATCAATTTGTCATTCTCACCGAAGAAATCACAACTCAAAATGTGGATCCATGAATATTCAAACACACCTATATGTATAAAATATGAAAATGTCAATTAATATTTTAGCCTGTTAATCCTAGCCAGAACTATTAGATTAAAACATTTATTTTTCACTAATGATATGGTAGAACCAAAAAAATAAACAAACAAAAAAAATCAATCAAGTTCACATTTAAAAATATATATATACTTTATATGGTGCCTTATGCTAGTCAACAATTATTTTGGACTAGCACAGATAGTGAAATAACATATCAAAATGATCAAATGAAATTTAAACTAATTCATTACACTTTGAACCATTAATGAACAACAATACATGCTAGAAACTCCTTTGAATATTAGGAAAAAAAATAAATCATATCGAAATTGATATAATATAATTCCAAATTTTCCCTCTACATAATAAATCTTATACTTCCCTCATGTAGAGTCTTGATAGTATCATGCCTAGTACTCAAGATTTAGCCAAAACTAGTGAATTCTATGAATGTGATTTAGGAAAAATTAACTGTTGTTATCGTCATTAGGAAAGGAACCATTAATAACACCACTGAGGGCCTCAAGAAGTTAAATGAACATGAAGGCGATCTACAAGTAATGTGTAAAGGTAATTTTGCTTCTCCATCTCTCAGTGCGAAATTAGCTGAAATAGATTATGTCATGGACAGAGGTGTGGTGGAGAAGGACAAAGCCCTTGGTGAGGACAAAGGCCTTACTAGGAAGGAGAAAGAGATGACTACAATGCATAGACCCACGACCAAATTGAGAAGAAAAGACCAGCGGATTACCCCCATTGATAGTATAATCAAGAAGGTCTGTATTTTTAATAATGAGATTTTGGAAAAGAATGATAGTCTTGTAAAAAGTCTATCAATTTTTTGGGGCTTGGTTCCTCTCTTTTTGTACTTTTGGTTTATATTTATTATATTGATGCTTAACATATGAAACTTTTGGTTGTTCTTTTGTTGTATTAAGAGTTTCTAGTCCCTTTAAAATGAGTTTTCCTTTAATAAAAAAAATCTTATACCTGATAAAATATTATTCTCGTGAAGTGCAGATGAATTTTTTCTATATGTAATTCAATAACTACACATATATTTTATAAATAGAATAAAAATATATTTTATTTAATATTTTTGCAAATTATTAGTACCTTGGTACTATATAGGGCTCAAGATTACTCTGCATAAAGAATAATGTTAAATCCTTATTAGGTAGTTTTTAACCCCAACATAATCTACAAAATAATATACACATACAAATACACACAACCACACCCCTACCTTTTTCTCTTATGCAGAAATAAGAAATCAAGTACTAACATTTGTAAAACCTAACATGAATTTTTGATAAATTATCATTTAGACTTTATGTCTGATTCATTTTTTTAGTAATTATTTTTCGATCAAAAATATTTTAACTTATTGTTTCAAATAATGATTTTAATATAAATATAGATTATATTCAATGTAAATATAAATTATGTCTCAAAATGTAAAATATAAATATAAATTTTAGATGATTAGTAGGCATTATTGAGGTAAATATAAAAAAATAGATTTTAAGAATTTTTGTTTTCTTAGTATATATGTAAAACAAATGCACAATTTATCCTTAGTATAAAATAACAATGCACAATAGAGATGAAATCATTACAAAATAAAATAAGGAAGGAGGGACTAGTGTGATATTCAACCCCTTTGAAAATACTAAGAGACATTCATCAATATTAGCACCCATGTATGTAAATAAAAAGAAAGGTAAATATAGTAGTGATTAAGTTCTCTTCCTAACACTGAAAGCTTCAAGTAAGATCTGAGTAGAAAAAAATTAACAATGGTATATAAAGTAAATTAAGATTTTGAAGGACACTAAAACAACATGTTAAGTGTCCCATTACAATAATTTTGGCAGTGACCTCAAGAAACTACATCAAGATAAAAGAAACCAAAACATGGATTTGTCATTTGCTAGTAATGGTGCTACTGGTTTGAATTTGAATATGAAATCTATACGGTCATGATACCTTGGGAGTTGTAGGAATGGAAGTGGGAAGACATGTGAGGATTTTAGGGGTGCAGGAGACCATTTTTGTCCTTTATTAGGGAGTGAATCAGATGGGAGTGAAGATTCTAACGATTTACTTCCTCTTGATGCAATCTTCAAGGGATTACTTTCTCCATGAGTTTCCTCCCTTTCAAGTGCAAATTTTTCATGGGAGGGACCCATTCATTTGGAGGTTTACTGGTGGTTGACGCTAAGGCTTTGTTGGTTGACCATAATCTAATTTTTTGTGAAGCTTCTTGTTCCTTGTTTAAAGGTAAAATCTATTTTCCTATTCCCCATATTTTTGACTCTATGTAACGATCTTTCTCTATTTGTGTTAGAAATTTTATTGTGGAGATTGGGATTTATTCAATGGATTTCTCTCTAGTTAAAAATTTTATTGGGTTGCACCTAAATATTAAATCTATTTGGCCTATGTAGATAGAAAATGGAATAAGAAAGGCTAGATTCATGCAGTGGCCATGGCCAAAGGTTCTTTTTCCTTGTCCTTCACTTGTAAAGAGGACTTAGTAGATATTCTATCATGAGGACCTTGGATTCTACACCACTCTTCATTGGTCCTCAAGTATTGGGAATTGAGGTTTAGTCCAATGTATCGGTCTTGTAATGTTGCCCTTATCTGGGTTAGACTTCTGGGGCTCCCACCTGAATTGTTGCATGAATAAATATTCAACATTAGGATGATCTATTTTGTTGAGATTCTCTATGTTGACTCTTTGATTGTAACTAGAGGGATATTTGTCTATGCCTATATGTTTTTAAAATATCATGTATTCTACCGCCCTTCCTTCAAGGATCAAAATAAATTTAGAACTTCGTGAATGGTCTCAAGATGTTAATATTTAAACCATTTTGTTTGTGTGTTTTCATTGTAATAAGGTGGTCCATTGGGTAGGGATTTCCCTTGTAAAATAATTAAAGTCATCAATAAGGTGTAGGAAAAGAAGCCTCATAAGGTTTTATATGGTCCATTAGTGTTGGTTGTCATTGCACCAAAGTATCAACCTGTTAATGCCTAATACAAAAATTATACATATAGAAGACATAGGAGGTATTTAAGCCATCGAATGACCCATCATTCTGTTTTCAAAACACAAGGAGACCAAGGGCACACACCTTGCAAAAATCCCTTCTAGCTTAAGCGCGGGGTTCAAACCTATGACCTCGACTCTAAGACCAAATTTTGTTTATTGTTGCACCAAAGGATTGACCTATTAATGCCTCTTACAACCACTAGACTTATTAAAGCCATGAGAGGTGGTTAATCTATGCAAAAAGTCACCACTGTGCTTCACAACACAAGGAGATTAAGGATGAATACCTTCTAACAATTATTTTATGATACCAACTCTATGGAGATCTAAGATGATGACATTTGTGCACTCCTCTTGAAAATGTTCAAGGAGTAAGTTTTGCTGGATATCTTCTAGCTCTCCTTGTTAGCAGTGGGGCTCTACAAGTCTCCATAGGCATTTAAATTATTATTGTAGTGAATATTCCTCAAGATGTGGCTAGGTTCCAAGCTCCCTACAAGTAGCTAGTTATTAAAAATATTTATGTGCTAACTTGTTCTTTGGATGCTCCATCTAAAGATTCAGGAGATCCCTTTGAGATTTTTGAAGAGGAGCCTACTTTACTGTGTTTAAATCAAAGCATCAGAAAATGGCTTATCTTCCTTGCAATGTGGTCAAAGTTAAAACTAGCAACCATTAAAGAGTGAATTGTAGATAAGTTGTAAAGACCTTTGGTAGGACTACTAGGACTTAGAACTGGGAAAAGAAAAATAAGTTTGATATTGCTAAGGGGACTCAAAAAAATCTCCTTGAGATGGGCCATATTGGATCACCTCCAAAATCTTAATGAGGATCATGTCATAGAATGGAACGGGCCTTAACAAACCCCTTAAGAATTATCTCTTCTAAGAAATGATTAAATATTATAGACTAGATATTTCTCTTATCCAAGAGAAAAAATACAAAAGTGAAAAACTTTAGAGGATTAGTATTTGATTATTCAAGAATAATGGCCTACTTTTTTGTGATGTTTATAGTGTATATAGAGGCATTGTAAATTTCTAAAACCCTAAATTAGTTAAAGGAATTGGGATTTTATCTAATTCTAATTATATTGCTACCTAGTTTAGACATCTAAAAGATAACATATCTTGGATTATTTAGGAATGGTAGCCCAGTTTTTTGTGATATTTATTGTGCATAAAGAGGCTTTGTAAATTTTTAGAACCTTAAATTTGTTAAAGGAATTGGAATTTTATCTGATTCTAATCATATCGGTACCTAATTTAGACATCTACGATAACATTTTTGTGCATAATGTGTAAACAAGAGGGAGTGTATGCCCCTACTTCAATGTGATTACATATGCTTTAATGAGAGAAATACATTTAAGGTAGCATATGTGCATCTGAAAGACAAGAACATTTCCACTATGATATAGCCCTAGATAAGGACAAGTCAAGGAAAATAAAATGCATAATGAAAAGAGAACAAATGGATCTAATAATTATATGGGGTCAGTATGCATGTGTGATAACTCATGTATATCAAGAATAATCATAATTAATTGACCTCATCCCAAAAGGTACTAGAACTATGAGAAAAGTGGAAGAAGAGCACATAATATAAATTAACAAAATTATTTTTGGGTCAAAAAATTGTTGAGGCCAAAAAAATAAATAATTTTTTCCACTTTGTATCATCCCCAAGTAGACAAAACAAAGGCATATTTATGAAAATATAACATGCAGGGCATAACATATATAGAATAAATCAGATACATTTATACAAGAATATTGGGATAAGTTCAATAACTTTATCACTTTGTGCCAATGGGGCAACAAGGGTTGTTTTAAGAAATCTAAATAATAGCATATAACAAGAAGCACATCATGGGGGAAGCACATTATGAACAATAAAATACTCAAAATAATCCACTCCACAAGATGAGCTATTCAACCGTATCATTTGTTAATCCATCTTGCTGAACATTGTTAATCCAAGAGGGGAAACATGAATCATGATAAATGGAGATATTGAAACTTCCAAAGAAGATCCATGCTCTAATGATGAGTCACTTTATTTTTCACAAAAATTTAGAGTTAATGCTTTGGATAACCTAGAATATAATTTATAATCAATTCCAATAACCTCACACATATCATTAGAATCATTGGGATCAACATCATTTGCATCATTTGTAAGTATTAAAGTGGTATTTTTTTTAAATTTAATGATTATTCATTACCTTCTTTTTCCTTGGATTTGAAGTTTGAGCTATATTAATATTGTAATGAGATGTAAAGGTTGGCTATCTATTTGTAAGATTTACTTTCTCATATTTATTACAAGTCTTTTCATCATTGGCTCCACATTATTTCTAGATAGTTTTTTCTCTACCTCTCCCTTTTTTTAGCTGTTGTATAGTTAGCTATGGGTGAATTTTCCTTCTGTAAACTGTAATTGATGGGGATGGGAATAAGGTAAATACTAGCTCATGTGAATGGTGGGAAAATGACCCCATAGTGTGGATAAAAGTTTTAGCTAGAGGAGTTTATTCTTATTTGGATAAATTGCATGGATATGATCACCTTGTAATGAAGGCTTTTGAGGATAGTTGGAAAGATGAAAATTTATGTTTATAAAAAGATAAAATTTCAGTCACCAAGAACTTAATCTCTGAGGTTATGGGCATATGGTTATAGAGTGGAAGAAGTTCTATAGAGACCAAAAGACCTGAGACAAAGTTTGTACCATTTTCTTCAAGGTGGATGAATGGAAAAAGGTTAAGCACGTGACTATAGAGTGTTACAACCATCACACCTCTAAATCAATTTTTCTAGAAGTATACGAGCTGATCATTTGTTAAATTACCTTAGATGGAAATTTTACTAGTCTTTTCAGTTACCATTTTATGCATGATTGTTTAATTTCTATGTCATATTATTTTCTTTCTTCTCTCTATGTTCGGCTAAATAATTGTAATGAAACCTCATTTTTTATATTTTACACAAAGGTCTATCCTTCTTGTAATGGAGTAGGCCAAATGTATGTCTATTCCTCTACAACCTTCTCATTCAAAGTGTAAACCATAATCTGTTGAAAATTTTCCTTGTGTACTATTATGATATTCATATTGATCCTAATGATGCTTCCTCTAATGAAGAAGATTATTTCCATATTAGGAATTAGAAAGAATGCACATAAGGATAAGCCTCCCTCTAAACTCTTCTATCACCATGGGTATTAAAGAAATGACAGTGACTTTGACAATGTTCCTTCTATTGACTATGTCCTTGTACAGTACTAAATGGTAATCAATGGTAGACCACCGAATTCTACATATATTAGAAGACCCAAAATCCAATCCTTGGGCCAAATATTATTTATAGAACCCAAAGGATGAAGGGATACAAATGAAAGATCTAGCTAAGAGAAGGATTTAGGGTATTCGTTTGTGATATATATAAAAGAAGGAAATAAATCTTATGTTTATGGCTAAAAGAATATGTAATAGAAAGGTCCAATAAAAAATATGATCTAATATATCAAACTAGATGCAAGATATAGAAGTAAGAATGTGTGGACCTTAAAATGGAGGAAGGAGGTATTTGGATGCTGATTTTGTATCTGATAGAGTCCCAAAATGTCCTGATACCAAAATGTCTCTTGGAATAGGTTGAAAGTGGTTCAATATATGCCCAGGTATAGGTCAAAAGTTTGACCTGTACATAAGATGGCCAAAATCAGAAATAAAAACCTGATATGGGAAAGTCTTTTGATTTTCCTTTCAGCTCTGCAAACATGATTTGCACTTGGAATGCTAGGGTATAGGTCGAAGGTTTGACCTATACTTAATACTCTCATAATCCATAATAGAAAAGTGTATCTAGAGAGGTCTTTAGATTAGCTTCTCAAATCTATAGATGTATCTACACCTTGGACTTATGCTTGCAAAAGAGAGAAGGGAAAATTTTTGGGTGAGGGGCTTGCCTTGGTCAAGCCCCTATTTTGGAATTAACCTTGAATTAAAATAAAATAAATTCTATCATGTAGAAGATATTTAATCTAACAACCAAAATGTATCATACCATGTAGATGCAATTATACTTAGTATGAGATCAACCATGCTAATGCAATAGCCTGGACTCAACACAAAAAACCAAAAGGAAATCATGTTAGACAAAACCTCACCTAGTAGATGCTTGTAATTTTCCTCAATATTAGACTGAAGAAGAAGAAGGTGAAGACTTGAATAGATGAATTTAGATATCCTCCCTTGATGGCCAAATCCTTTGCTTCCTATGGGGAAAGAATCTAGATCTATTGAAGTAAATGATTGAAGATGGATGAATTCCTTCAATGAATACTTTATTGCTTGAACTCCTCGAATTCAGAATAGCTTGCTTGATTGCTTGAGAGTGGATGTGATTGCTTGCATTTATATGTATATAATGGATAATAGATGTAAAAATTAGGGGAAGAGGTCTTCTTTTATAATTATTTCGGGGTCCAAATTCAAAAAGGAGAACCTCACTAAGTGGAAAAATAAAAATACCTTGCATAGGGCTGAAAATCCACAAAAATTCAATCCATAAGGTATAGGTTGAAAGTGGTTTGACCTATACCTGGTATAGGTCAAGCCAGGTTTGACCTATAGCCAAAAGCTATAAATTTCAAGGTAAAGCTATGAGATTAAAGAGGTATTAAGTGGTTCAAGGAAAAATGGAAAGGTAAGAAGGAAAATTGGCCATAAATGCATCCAGATCTTGAAATGAGGCCTAAGAGGGAAATAATTAATGTGAATGAATGGCTAAATAGGAAATTGTGCATAAAAATTAAGCAAACTTAGAGTTTTAAGAAATATTTGAAGGAGAAGGTGAGACCTTTATTTAAAATATGTATGCAATTAGGTGCGTTGTGAGGTTTTAACATAGGGAATACACAAAAGAGGGATAAAATGGTCCTAAAATGAATATAATTAGAAAGTGATTACTTATTATGACTATACATTTATTCCCCACTTTAGTGAGAGTACGAGATAAGCTCACGCTCACGGTAAAGGAAAAAAAGCAACAGAGAAAGAATGGTGATTGTAATAGATTTTCCTTTAGCCCCCACCTTAGCAGGAGTATGAGACAATATCATGCTCATGGTAAAGGAAGAGAAGAAAGATGATTGTGGAAAATTCAAAGAGATAAGACATCACCAAGTCTAAGGACATAAGCCCCAAAACTAAGGATCCTAACTCCACATCCATACACAAGGGCACAAAAGAAAAAGTAAAAGATAAAAGACACTGAAAACAAAAAAGGGGTTAGTACTGGAGAAAAAACTCCAAATCAACTAGTGAAAGAGACCTTGATGGTAAATGTCTCAGTAACCAATACCATGTCTAGAAAGCTATTGCAAGAGAACAAGTGGTCACATAGGAAGAACAAGAGCATCACCAACGAAAATACAAACTCCATGATTTAATCTACTTAGAGAGAGAGAGAGAGAGAGAGAGAGAGAGAGAGAGAGAGAGAGAGAGAGATTGGTTTCATAGTTAAGCAAGAAGAAAGATTGTATAGCTTAATCTACCTCTAAATTAGAGTATGTAAATGCTGCTATAAATTATACACAAAGTATGTGGATGAAGCAGATGCTGAAGGATATTGGGATTACTTTTGAAGAACTAGTGGTTATACAATGTGATAATACAATCATAGTGAACATGTCATAAAATCTTATTATGCATTCAAAGGCCAAACAAATTTCAATCAAATATCACTTTTTGAGAGACAAGGTTGTAGAAAAGGAAGTCAGATTGGACTACATTGGTATAAAGCAAAAAATAGCACATATATTCAAAAAAAATTTTTTCCAAAAGATGCCTTTGAGTATCTGAAAGATACGCTTCGGGTGGGAACCCCTCCTTGCGACAACTAAATGATGCAGAAATGCATCACCCGAGTAGCTATAAGAGCTATATCAATCACTGGAATTGATGCTTATGTTGCTCCACTAAGAGGGGGCGGGCGGGTCAATCTGACACATCAAACTTAAACGATTAAAACTAAACTCTATGATTCACTCGGTAATACTGAATATAGTAAACAACCAATTCACGGAATAACTCAGTAACTTAAACAAAAATACATCTCATATATGTAAATCAGTCATTCAAACTTAGAAACAACATATTAACTCAGATAAATCTAGATTTCACTTGATTGACACTAAATTTAATGAGGAAACACAATTTGGGAAAAACCTCTATAGGAATTATAACCCACAATAAAAATGTACCCTTCTGAAGTATGCTCGGTTAAGAACTTATCCTGGTAAAGATCACAAACACATTTTCCAAATGTAACCCTATTATGAGATTTAACTCAAATCTATTAAGATCTTCACTTTGCTAAAAGTGGCCTTGTTAGAGGTATTTAAACACTCTTTTGGAATGTCACCAAAGTCTACGTTTTACAAATAGGTCTATTAAATCCACTCAGCTAAGATATTTCTTATTAAAAATATTAATAAGCAACAATAAAATTTGATCTGTAAATATAGGAACTACCTTTTCCTGTATCAGATCCTTTATGGTCAATTGAATATTGGCATCTCATTCTCCATTGATTGCTTTCTCATAATATAGATTCTTCAATCTTTGTTTCTCTGTTCAGCTCAGCAAATGTTGTTCTTCAACTTCTTCTTCTTATCTGTTCAATTCGCCAGCCTCTCTATCTCTGTTAATTTCTCATTATTTATGTAGACATAATTTTTCCTCTTAATCTTCTAGGAAATTACTCATAAAATTACTAGGAAATTTGAACGATTCAACATAAATAGAATAAATACAAAACAAAAAGCTAATATAGAAGTCTAGATCTCAAAATGAGATATAAAAAAATACTTGTCATTGAAATTGGGAGCTTAAAATGTTGGTCAAGTTTGTTAGGAGTCCTAGACTTAAAGGTGTTTCCATTAGATAAAAATTTATATTTTGGATCAAGATGCTTTGAAGATAATTCCCTCAAAAATTCAACCAAAAAGTGTTGGTAACGTGTGTGAATTTTCATTGAGCAAACATTTTCACCTATTCAACATATAAAAATATATATCTCACTCTACTCTTTACAAATTTGTAACTTTTTTCTATTAGATCTTTAAATTTTACATGAAGAAGAGGGTAAAATGGTTGTGTCAACAAGCAATTTTTCTATGTCAAACTATGGGTAGATGTTAACCTCAACTAAAACTATGATGATGAAAAAGAGGGCTTAGCCATGGTATGATATGGGATAAATCATAAATGATATGATTAATTCACAAGATTATACATTTTAACTAACAATGGTGGTAATTCAATTCTCTTTAGATAATTCATTCAAATGTTGATGCGATAACATGATTAAATTATTGCATAATCATGAAATCAAACATGAGGATAGCTTATTGTAGCTTGATTCCCTTTGTACTCAGATATGCTCTTGAAGGAACTATAAATGCTTGTGAATTGATTGTACTAGATGATAAAATAAAATAGATATGATGTGTTAAATAAGGTTCTTAAAGTATTTTCTCATTTATGCTAACTTCAAATGGTCATATTTTAAAAATGAGACTAAATTTGAAAAGGGGAAGGCAGAAACTAACAATGGCTCAGAGGGACTTTTTGGTCACTAACCTATATAGAAAATGACATCCAAATAATTCAAAGGTTCCCAAAAGGGTTCATGGTGCCCAAAAGGCTCCATGGCACCTGAGTTTGACATAGTAGAGGCAAAATTAGGTCTATGAAAAATGAATCATGAATCTTGGGGCTTGTGATGCCAAAATCAAGTCCTAATTATTGTTTTTGACAATAGTAGAATAAGATATGGACCAAAGAAGTTTGAAATTACATAGGATGAGGGACACTAAATAAAGAGCCCAAAAATGAGTGTGAAATTATAAAAGAATCATAATTTATGACAATAAATCTCCTAATTGAATTCACTATGCACTTCCTTATTTATCAACTCTTATCCTTTAGCTATGAGACCTTTATTAGTTTCCTTGACACCAAAGAGGCTTCAACTCTTTCATGTTGTTTTATACAAATTATAATATCAAAATTTAGTGAGGGGTGGGGGATTGAGTTGTTTTGAACATGTTAGTCTAGTATATATCATAATTATTCAAGTCTCTAATTAGGATTTAAAGTAGACTATGTTGTGTATCTACTATGCTCAGAAGAGATGGTATTTAAGTGGTGTTAGCCTTTTCAACAAGCTATGTAATTTAAAATATGAATGGTCTAGAGACTAAAGATAAATAGTTTATATATGATTAATTTTACACAATAACACATAATAACATGTCCACGTCTTCCCATTAAGACCTCATGAGTTGGAGGTCTAGCAACAAAATTATTATTCGATTATGACCAATTTTTTGCATAAGATTTTTCTAGTATAATGTTCTCCTACCAGTTCTCATAGCTTTACACAGTACTGATACAAAGTAAATGGATAAAATATGTTTTGATAAACTCCATTGTACTTCTAATGTAGACATAGTTATGATATTCCAGTCTTCGCATATGAGGGTTTCTTCTCATATCAATGACTACACTATCAAATATTTCATGGGCATGTTAACAAAAAAAAAAAGAAATTTGGATACATATCACCATAGTTGAAAATAATTAATTCTCTTACTTCATTTTGATTAATCTTTAGTAAGTAAGTAGAATTTGACAATAGCTTACCATCTTCATTTGTCAAACTATTTTTCTCCAATATTAATCTATTCTCTATGTCCGATCAAGCTTATAAAATCTCTAGACCTAGATCCTCTTGTAAAAAAAAAGATATTATAATTTTCATGTATATTTACATCAATGGCTAGATTAGTCTTGAGGAGAGGGATTTCTAAAGTAGACATGTCTTGTAAAATGATTGGTAGAGCATCTCAGATTATACATAATTATCTATGCCTTTATTTATCTTTGTGTAATAAATAACAAAATTGTCATAAAGCTTCTTATGAGGGCTTTCACCCCTGGTGGTGGTGGTACTCGTTAGAAGTCTTTTATTTAAGTTTGTACCTACAATAAAAATGCTTAGCATTTGTTCTCTTGTGATCACAAAGTAGTTCTGTAATGCATTTTATTCCATTAATCTCCAAGGTTTTAGTTGGAATATTTATAGACTGTATTTCTACCTAATTGCTATTTCTTCCTAAGATAAGTTCCTCAATATTCATTTTTTTTCTAATAGCTTTTACTCGAAAGTTAATAACAAGCTCTAAATATAACCATTTTATGTATATCTCATGCTCATTGTATTTGATGAAATTAATATTCAGAGATGAATAATATCAATCAATTTACACTCTTTTATAGGCTTTGATGGATGATGTAAGTTAATACCCTATTTCAAAGATCGCACTTCAGGTTAGGCCTGGATGATGCTTCTCGCTATTATGGATTTTGGCTTTACAAATGTTGAATGCATTTGTATGAAATTTTTAAGACATTTTTTGTGAATATTCTACAATATTGGTGTTCTATTAGAGCACATCTGTTTTCAGTGAATTCATAAAATAGTTAGAGGACCTTGTCTATGTTTCTTAGATTTTTGCATGCATATCTATGAAAGAATTTAGAACTATAAAATCAACATTACGTAGGTAAGAGATAGATGGTGGTAAAAGTTGGGGATGTTAGGATATTTTATCCTATACGCAGAACCCAATCTTTAAACATTCACCAAAAGAGAGATGTTATCAACAAGAGAAACATATTGATTGAGGTGAGTTCAAATGAACAATAAGCTCTGCTTAAATAGGAAAGACCAGATAGAAATAATGGGCAAGGTTGAGACAAGTGTCTCAAACTAGACGAAGTTGAGTTCTAACAGTACTCAACAATATCCTCTAGGATATGTTAGTCCAAATAGGAATAAATGGTGTCCATCTACCTCATTATTGAGGTTACCTAAGTAAACTTAAGTAAGTAGTAAATAGTAACAACTATTTACTACAATACACCCCATTAACTACAACTTAGGGAGTACCACAATGTAGTAGAGATCTATATGGGTCCTGACAACAAATCCATGTTAGGTACCCATGTACAATTACAATGGAATCTTTTGTAACCAGAGAAAAGAAGCAAACCTAGTGGGAGAAAAATACTTTGCAAAAGAGAGAAAAAAATGCTCAAAATAAATGAAAAGGAAGGAGGACTCTTTAAGAACCCCGAATGATTATTTCCTTTACCCCTAACATTGGTCACAATTGAAGATAGTGAGGAGATGCTAAAGTTTTGGTGAATATATCTGCAAATTGCTTCTCTGCAGGAAAATAATCCAAATATAGAACACCATATTGAATGAGTTGTCGAATGAAGTGCATGTGGATTTCAATATGTTCGGTGCATTGATGTTCCATAGGGTTGTGAGAAGTATGTATATGGCACTCTAATTATCACACCAAATAGTAGTGGGATAAGTTTAATATGAAAACCAATCTCAGTAATCAATTGTCGAAGCCAAAGAATCTCTTGACTAGCCAAGACAACTCCTCAATACTCAGCTTCAGTTGAGGATAATGCAATAGTAGTTTTATTTTTGCAAGACCAAGAAATTGGACCAGAACCAAGGAAAAAAAATGTCAGAGGTAGACTTTTGATCATCAACATCACCATCCCAATCTGAGTCATTGAATCCCACAATATCAGTAGCACATGATGTGTAGTGAATGCCAAATTGTATAGTGCCCAGAATGTACCATACAATGCGCTTAGCATCTTGAAAATGGCTCTCATGAGGATCTTCATAGAAGTAAGAGACAAGGCTAACTACAACCGCAATATCATGAAAACTATATGTCAAGTACAAAAGGATACCAACTAACTTCCTATACAAGGTAGCATCAACAAATGGAGTAGTGCAATTTTTAGATAATACAATGCCTTACCAGAAAGGAATAGAGGCTGGCTTGAAATCATTCATCCAAAATATTTGAAGCAAATCAAGAGCATACTTCTACTGTAAAATTAAAATTCCAGTAGAAAATTTATAAATTTGAATACCACGTAAAATAATGCAACAAACCAAGGTCAGTCATATCAAACTGCTTCATCAAGGCTCTTTGATTTTTCTCAATAATGGCTTGAGAAGTCCCTATCATTATTCAATCATCCACATAAATAAAAATAATGATAAGATCACCCTGATGTCATTGAGTGTAAACTATAGGATTAGAATGACATTTAGTGAATCCATAAGTGAGAAAAAAAACTATCCATCTTGTCATACCAAGATCTAGGATCTTTCTTGAGACCATACAAGGAACATCAAACCATGAAAAAAGGTGAATAATCATCCACAAAACATGGTGGCGCTCCAAATAGATCTCATCTTTAAGATCACCATGTAGAAAATCACTCTTCACATCTATCTGATACATTGATCAACCATTCGATGCAGTAATAGAAAGTACAAGATGAATGCATTCCATCTTGGAAACTAGAGAAAACATCTTAGAATAGTCAGTAGCTTCAACCTGAAAAAAAATTATTAGCCACTAGACGAGTCTTATACTTATCAACAAAACCATCAGTTGAAAATTTTGGTATGATACACCCATTTTCACCAAACCAAATTTCTTCCCTCAGGAAGAGGAACAAATTCCCAATTATGATTCTTCATAAAAGAAGAAAAATCCTCATCGAGAGCACTATCCCATTCTGGTATACCTAAAGCATCTAAAAAGTTTTGAGGTTCATTAGAAACTGCATGACTCAAAAGACTGATACCTAAAGTTTGGGAATGAGTGCGACGAGTGGCTATGGTATTACCTGAAGGAGAAAAAACATCCTTAACAACTCTTCTATAACATAAGGGTCTACTAGGTGTAGGTGGAGGAGAGGTAGAAGATGGAGTAATGCCAATAACTAGATCAATATCATCTTCTGGAAGAATAGCATCAGGAGCATCAACATCATCATCATCTAGAGGAAAAAAATATGCAGAGAAACTTGGAAGAGGACAGGGAAAGACCTATGATGGAGATTCCTTCAAAGTAGAAGACTCATCAAATTGAACATCATAATGAAAATTTACCTCTCAATTGACATTATCAAACACTTTATAACCCTTTGTATCCTCACAATAGCCAACGAAAATGAAGCACTGATTTTTTTTTCTCCATGTATTTCAACCGATTATCAAAAATCAATGTCCATTCATCACTGCCAAACACTCCAAAAAAAGAAACCATGGGCTTGAAATGATACCAAGCCTTCTCAAGAGTCATATTTAGTACTTCTTTGTGTGGCATATGATTCCAAATATAGTTGGCACAATTGACAACTTCTGTCCAAAATGATGGAGCCATGGACCTAGATGAAAGCATGCAATTGGTCATTTCCCGTAAGCTTCTATTATTCCTTTCAGCCACACTATTTTTATAAGGAGTGTATGGAACTATGTACTAAGAAAAAATACCTTGACCATGACACAATTCCTTTAATGTTTGATTGACATAATTCCCTCATTATCTATGTGAATATTCTGGAGGGAATATCCTGACTGCTTCTCCACAAATGTAATAAAGGTCATGAAGTGTTGAAGGACCTCACCCTTGTACTTGAAAAAGTACACCCATGTACACCTAGAGAAGTCATCAATGAAGGTGAGTACATACTTGGCCCCTCAAAATGAAAGAGTTGGAAATGACATAAGGTCACAATGTACCAACTCAAGGGGAGCCAAAGCTCGTGTGACCATACCATTAGGAAAGGGATATCGAGGATTCTTGCCAAGAACACAACCCAAAAAAAATCCATCTGAACAAGAGATCTGAGGTAGACCAATTACCAAATTGAATAACCCTCTTAGAAAAGGTTTTGTCATCTACTAGTTCTAGTAGCTGTTGGTTCAATGAATGACATGAAACAAAAGTGATTTGGTATAAAGTTGCATTGATCTTGCGTTGATCGATACTGCTAAAATTTAGAATTTAAGTTGAAAACAAAGAAAAATATGTTTCTTTCTAGACCAATATGAAATGGGTATTAGGAATCTACATCAAGAATGCGTTGACATTAAGATTGAATTGATAGCTACTGTGAAACTTAACATGGTTTAGTTTAATTAGTTTGGAGTCTATATCAATAAGTTCTTAATTTAGAATGAATTTGTAGAAGGTTTTTGAAAAATTCTTGTTGAATCAATATGGATGAACTTTATTTAAGCCATGTTTTCTTCAAACTAGGATCCTTTGCTACTAATAAAAAGTAGATCTTGTTTGAATCTGGGTTCTCTAATTGTCAGGGTAATGACTAGTTTTTTTTAACATGTACATTCTACATTATTTCAAGTAGACAGAATGAAATTTTGCAATACAATCAATTACCAAAATCTTTATTTTGAAGCAAGTAATCTCTTTGCTCCAAATCCTTGATTTCCATCAAGAATAGTTGTATAGGTTCACCTTTATCAACAAGACAAGATCAAAAGCACGCTTGATAGCCACTAGACCAAGGGCTCAGTCTCCCTTCATTTCAGTGATGACGAGAGGATGTATATTCCCCAAGAAGAGTTATTAGTCACACTTCCTTTTTATTATGTAAAATTTCATTTATCCTTTCAAATAGAACACCTATCGACATATCCCTTACACCTCCTTTCCTTTAGATGCAAGTGATATTATAAATATTCTAATAATTACTTATGATATAAATGGCTATATGTTTGAATCTTAATTCCTCCACAACCTTCATAATAAAACATCTCACAATAGAATTGAGTAAATAGAACGTGCATTGTCCCTGCTATTGATTGATAGAATATGCCACCATCATAGATTTATAAGGAGGTTTAGCTGATGTTCTTATCATTATACCCGCTCGTTGGAATGGAGATATATAAATATTGAGTACGGGGATAGATTTATCATTTATACTTTAAAAAAATTGCTATTATCAGTATTCAAACTTGCATTTATTCAATCTTTGTTGTCTCTACATGAATTGACTTTGAGCTCAACAGCTAGGTTCGAGCTGTAAGCCATCGTTTTCAATCGGAACGACTTTAACCCTCATTAAAAATCAGAGCATAGCTATAATACCAATTGAATATCATAGCAAAATCTATTTAATTATCTTAACTTTAGGTGTCATAAGGAGAGATCACTGGAAAATTATTTTAGATAGACTTTGAATGAGGATTTATACGTAGACATCTACCTTTTTCTCAAAGACTGAACATCTTAAAATCTTTTGTATATGTTCTCCTTGTTTACAATTTTATTTTCTTAATATATTTTGAATTTTTTGATCTGTTTTGAATATAAAAATAATTGATTAAATTTTCAATTAGACCTTCAATTAATAATGGTCGAAATGTTGATGACCCTTAGGATTTACAAACATACGTTGCTTTTTGAAGTCGCTGAAGTTGTTATGATCGGAAGCTAGCTGTGTGTTACCTCAACTCAAGTCATTTAATTAATGCAAGTTTGAATTCTGCTAACTGACCCTCTCGTACAATGCACGGCTTCCCTCGTGAATGACAGAGTGATATTTTCTATATAAATGCTGAATCCCTCCTCATATACCCAATCTAGTGTTCTTAATTCAATCCAGACGGTGTGATGGCAACACTATCATAATTCATATATTCTACACCAATTCTATCAAACTACCACATGATGGGCAATTCCACTGGGGAAGCTCATATTGAGGAAGAGAGGTGGAGGAAAAAATGGAAAGATAACATAAAAAGGGAGGAAATCTTTTGGAAGCAACGCTCTCACATCTAATGGCTCAAGGAAGGGGACCGCAACTCGGCGTTCTTCCACAGATCTGCTTCAATTCACAAGAGAAGGAACACTATCAATTCTTTGGCTGCCGGTGGGGTGGTGTTGAGTGAAAATGAAGAAATGGGTAAACATGTGGCGGATTTCTTCTGTGACACCTTTAGTAACCCACTTCGGAGGGGGGATGATGCTGCTAGCTCCCACCTTCTGGAGGCTATTCCGAGTGTTATTTCTAGAGAATAGAATGATTGGCTCCTCTCCAAGGTCTCTGAGGAGGAAGTCAAAACTGCAGTTTTCTCCATGGGGGCTTTCGAATCTCCTGGGCCAGACGGATTTCCCCCGGCTTTCTTCCAGAATTTTTGGGAAGTCATAGAATATGATATCATCCATGCTGCCTGTGATTTTGTTAGAACTGGAAAAATTCTCAAGAGCATCAATAAAACTTATATTGTTCTTGTCCCTAAAATCCAAGACCCCAAAGAATTAAATGATTTCCGATCGATCAGCCTCTGTAACACTGTTTATAAAATCCTTTCAAAAATTATCACTAACAGGATCAAACCTCTCCTGGATAAAATTATTAACCCCAACCAGAAGGGCTTTGTTCTAGGAAGGCAAATCCTTGATGCGGCTATCACAACCCATGAAATCATTCACTCGATGGATAGAGGTAATAATGCTGGCATGGCTTTGAAACTGGATATCTCTAAGGCGTATGATAAGGTGAATTGGAAATTCCTATACGGGGTCATAAATAAGCTTGGCCTTAATGCAAATTTCATTAGAATTGTCAAGGAGGTAGTTGAAACTATTGAATTTGTAGTTCTTGTTAATGGTTCCCCTTGGGAATCCTTAAACCCGGAGAGGGGATTGCACCAAGGTGACCCCCTATCCCCTTATATGTTCTCATGGTGGATGTTTCTCATGGTGGCTGAGGTGCTGGCCTGTAATCTATTGAGGCTGGAGGCTTCTAGCCATATTGCTAGATTCAAACCGGCCTCCACTCTTCCACCGAAAATCATCCAACAATTTGTGGACGACACGTTTATGTTTGGGAAAGCTTGCATCAGAGAAGTGAGAGCTTGGAATGATTTGCTGAATGTTTATGCGGAGGCCTCGGGTCAGGTGATCAATTACAGTAAAAGAAAAATTTACTTCTTTAATTCTGATCAAAGAACCCAATTGAAAATTATAGATTGTATTGGGTGTAAGGGTGGCATACTCCCTAGCACTTATCTCGGGCTCCCTCTAACTGTTAAGGAAGTTGCCGACCCCTTCTAGAATTCTGTAATTGAAAGAATGCAGAAAAAAATGGTAGGTTGGAAAGGCAAGGTACTAAGTAATGCAGGAAAGCTTCAACTTTTGGCAGTGGCCCTCCAAGGAATACCGGTTTACTTTCTATCTCTTTTCAAAATCAATGACAAAACTGCTGATAAACTGGAAAAAATCCAAAGGAACTTCCTTTGGTCTAGAACGAAGGAAAAAACTAAAATGAACCTGGTTAGCTGGGAAACAGTGTGCCAACCCATGAAGGTGGGTGGTTTGGGTGTAAGAAAAATAAAATATCTTCACAAGGCGCTAATAACCAAACTTGGGTGGAAAATTTTTAAAGGAAACTCAGGGTGGTGCAGAATTCTAAAGGCCAAATACTTCTTAAATGACCACTTTCCCATGGGTCAAAGCTACCCCACTGGGTCTAAATTCTGGAATTTCATGGTGAAAAGCAAAGGTTCCCTCCTCAGAGGATTAAAATGGATAGTTGGTGACAGAAAGCAGATAAATTTCTGGGAGGACTGGTGGGTAGGAGATAAACCTCTCAGTAGAAATAATCTTTGTCTCCTCAGAAATCGTTTGACTTCTCACTTTGGAGACAAAGTCAGTGACTACATTTCTCAGGATAAGAAATGGAAGAACCTGACTAATGCTTATCATGACCAGGAGCATATCCCAAACCACATTATGGAACTACAAAAAATGATTGCTATGATCAAGATCCCCCTCTCTCAAATTGCTAATAAGACTATGTGGTGCCACAGCAAATTTGGGGTGGTCACGGTCAAATCTGTATACCATGCCAACATTAAGGCTCTGGCCGATGAGTTGAGTTGGGGAAAGGTGTGGCTCCCCCAGCTCATTCCCAAAATTAATTTCTTTTGGTGGACCTCTCTTCACAGGAAAATCCTCACGTTAGACAACCTCCAAAAATAGGGGGTTCAGCTAGTCAACAGATGTGTTCTTTATAAATCGCAGGCAGAATCTATAAACCATATTCTTATTCACTGTCCTTACACTTCTCAGGTGTGGGGAAAAATTATGAGCAAAATGAAGATGGAATGGGTCTTTTAAAGCACCTAGACCAATTCATTAATAACTGGGGTCGTATTTCTGACCATCCTCTTATTCACATCCTTTGGAGATTATTACCCCCGCATGTCTGCTGGGGTTTATGGAAGGAATGAAACAACCGGATTTTTAGTGGAGAAGACAATAATGTTGAAGGTACTGTGCACCTAATTGTGAATCTACTGAAGGAAAATTTAGATACCTACCACTGGAAACCCCCCCGACCCCCCCAGAGACTAGAATGTATGATAGCCAAGGAATGGGCTCTTCCCACTTCATTCTATGTGATGGACAACTCCAAAATTCTAAAAAGACTAAACACTAAATGGTCTCCCCAAGAGGAAAACATAACTAAGTTGAACTTTGATGGGGCTGTCTCTAATGGCATTGCTGCTGGTGGAGGTATTCTTCATGATCATAATGGTCACCTTATCCTGGCCTATGCAGTCCACTTTGGAATGGGATCTAACAATTTGGCTGAGATGTTTTCCCTCCTATGGGGTCTGAAGGTGGCATCTGATATAGGGATTAAAAGATTAATCATAGAAGGTGATTCTAAAATTGTTATCAAGCTGGTTAAAGGGAACTATAATACTGGCTGGATTTTGGAAAATGTGCTGCATGACATCTATTCGCTACTCCCCAGGTTTAATGAATTCTCCCTTCAGCACATTTACCATGAAGGCAATGCGGTGGTAGACATGCTGGAAACCTTGGGTTTTGTGGAGGATAACTTGAGATGTTGGAGAAACTTAAACTCCTTACCAAAGCACGTCATTCGGCTTGTGGAAAAAGAAAGCAAATTTAATAATGTCTGACAAGGCTGAGGTTGATTGGTCGAATAATTCGGTGAGAAAATTCACAAGGTGCCGCATCATTTCAAATTTTATAAGAGATACGAGGAGTGATAATATTAATTATTGTCAGCTTAAAAGACGGGACATCAAAGGCATTTTCAGATAGAGTACGAGCTTTTTCAAATTAAAAGAAGACGTGGAGCTTTATACGCGTAAGGGAAAGAATGAAATGACTGATGGGATTAGTTACAACATCATGCCTTTATGGCCTTTAAGGCAAAATCATTTCCCGATATGCAAAGCTTATTCGCTCATATCGGTAAACCATGTGAATAGTACAGGCCTTCTTTGTGAGCAGGCAGATATTATTACCACCTGGTTTTGGGGTTGG
>MU227084.1:2500027-2526298 GCA_018584345.1 Thuja plicata
TGGATTCATGTTTTCATTGACTCTTTTCCCAGGGGATAGGCACTGGTCTGAGGTATAATTTGCAATATGTTCCTCATCCAATATCAAAATCAAATTAGTCAAAATACTCTTGTTACTAAGAACAAATGAGCAGAACTCATAAGAATTTGTATCAGCAGGATACTATTCAGTTTGTTGATTCCTTAGAGAGAGAATCAAAAGGTTAGCCTTCCTTGAGTTTAAACTCATAAAAAGAAGAAGGATAAGCATCCTTATACCACTGTTATTTGTTATTACAGTCATAAGTATTTCCCTGCCAAGCTCTATTTCAAAATTGTTTCCAGCCATCTGAAGAGTGGTATTTTGTTGATATAATCAGAAATATAATGACATAACAATGAAGACCCAATCCACCATTTGAGGTTTACTTGAAATATAGTAAACTATCTAGGTAATACCTGCCTGAGCATGTGGAGCTCGAAAACGAAGAAGGATATTATCCAATCCTTAGTAATTAGCCTTTCTCTTGTCATAAAGGACTTTTCATTCAAGTATAATCAGTATACTATCATTTTAAGGTTGAGATACAAGAAAAAGTGCTAACAGGGCCTGTGAAGACTGTCAGACTAGTTTTTTCTATTAATTTCTACTTTCTGACGTTCGTTACTGTTAATATTAGCTTTACTGGTAATCACTTCCACAGGCTAGTTACCAACCTCATGGTGAGGTTGGGGCCTATTAGGACTTCCAGGCTGGTTACCAGCTCTGTGTTGGAGCTGGGGCCTGTTGATTTTCTTTCTTGGTTTTTGGTTTTCAAAAGTGGCATAGGCTGAGGATTTGCTGTGGGTGGTTTGCTAGTTTTTGACACTCCTCGTGCTGGTTTTCTATTCGGGTCAGCCCCTGGTTTTGGCTGCTTTTCTAAATCAAAAACATCTCAAAATGGCTAGATGACATATAAAATAGGTTACCTCACTACACAATTATCTATGTGTATGTATATGTAGATGTACATATGGATACATACCTATTGGAAGTTTCTAAAAATCTCTAGAAAAGAACAAAATAATGTATCAAAAACTTATGAGTTCATTGATATATTATAAATAAATATTCTTCTAGCATTTCTTTTGAATTATCCTAATTTTGATAAATGGTGGAAGTACTAAGAAATTTAAAATAATTAATAAAAAAAATAGTTGCATCAGATCAAGATTAATACTTTCAATCATTGTCCAATTTCAAACGTAATCTATTATAGTTATTTCTTTTCTTTATCAAAAAATGAATCTTATATTTTACAATAGATTATTTTTCTTATGCGTACCCACAATTACCAAATCTCAAGGATGGGATGATCTTTTGAATTAAGTTTCAAATATATCAAACATGAGAATTGAAAACATGTAAAATAATTAGATTCTTTGAACATATTTTTATCAAACCTACATATCAAGCTTTATTTAAAAATTCAGCCAAACCTTCAGGTCCCATGAAGTGTACATGCAACAAATTAATTTGGAGCTCCATCACATTTTATAAAAAAACTTATATTTTGTAAATAGAATAAAAAAAGCTAATTTATCATAACTCTTCATAAGTAATATATACAATTTTTTTTTCTTAATTCTTATATTTTTTAGTCCTAAAATACAACATATTCAATAAAAATGCTTTTAAGATATTTATATTAAATATAATATTTAACCTATTTCCATAAACTAATCAAAATAAATGGGGTTCACCACTTATGGCATTGGTTAAGTGTTGTTGTTATTGTTGTTGCTCTCTCTCTCTCTCTCTCTCTCTCTCTCTCTCTCTCTCTCTCTCTCTCTCTCTCTCTCTCTCTCTCTCTCTCTCTCTCTCTCTCTCTCTCTCTCTCAAATACATATATATACATACATACATACATACATACATATACATACACACATATAGTCTCACCTCTCCTATTTTCTCATATGCATAAATAAGATATCAAAGAACTAATTTTTTTGAAACCTAACATGATTTCTTGATAAAGTATCATTTTGAATTTTGTTGATTTATTTTTGTTTTATTATAAATTTTGAGACCAAAATTACTTTCAATTTATTATTTACAATGGACCTATTTTAAATTATATTATTGATGGCCAACTTAGTGATTTCATATTTATAATATTAAAATAAATAAGAGGATATTTTTGATGGATTGATGGTGAGGCTGATTAAGAACAACATCCATTAGATACAATTTGAGGGTTTAGTGAAAGTGTGAAGTTGGGTTGTGAGCATCTAAGCATGTGTGTCATTGCTATTAGACACTGGATGCAGTGAGCCAAGAGTTTCTTTTGGCAGATATACTATAGTGGTTGAATTTCTTTTTCTCTATTCTTTCTCAGGGTAGTAAGCCCTTCTAGGTAGTGACACCACCCATAGTGCGCATTTTGACAGAGAGACACCCTTTTTAAAAATCACCTTAATTGGAGTCACCTTAACCAGTGTGTTTATTTATGAGAATTAACTTCTCCATGGTTTTTCCCATCTTGATTTTTCTTTGTAAAATTATTGTGTGTGTGTGCGTGCGTGCGTGCGTGTGTGCATGCGTGCGTGCGTGCGTGCGTGTGTGTGTGTGTGTGTGTGTGTGTGTGTGTGTGTGTGTGTGTGTGTGTGTGTGTGTGTGTGTGTGTGTGTGTGTGTGTTATAGTCATGTTTATCTTATTTAGTTGAGTAAGTTAAGAATAAACAGTTTGATGTGGATCTGCGAAATTAGGAAATGTTTTAATAAACAATTGATACACCCACATCTTAGTTGTTTAGGACAATTAACAAGTAGAAAATATAAATTTACCATGTTTATTTATTTTTCCTCCCATCTTTTCTCCCCTCTTGCCCTAGAACTTGCGGTCAACCCTAATAGATTCTCTCACTAAGCTTATTATAGATTAGATGAAAATATAATTTATTAAAGAGTTACCAAGTAAGTACCTAAAAGAAGTGATGAATTGATCCAACAACCTAATAATTCATGCAGTTAGGAGGATTTTGTGTGGAGAAATCTCACTCTTTGAGCACCAATAAAAAGTGAATATGGATATCACAATATTATTCCTAGAAACTATTGTGATAGTTAGGGAATCTAAGGAAAGAATGAAGGATTTATGCAGAAAGTTATTCAATATCTCTTTCTTGGTTGAAACTCCACTTCTAGTATTGCATAATGTGGATAAAAACCAAAAAAATCATGCCCAAAGGACTAGATTGTGCTTTAGGTGCGAGGAAAATAAATTCCTAGGTTGTCAGTGCTAACATTTTGGGAAAGAAAACTGATAATTCTGAGGAATGTGGAATTCTTATAGATGCTGCTAGGTTTGAACGCAAGTAGAGGGGGACTCTAAGATAAATTAATATAAGAGGGAAGAAGACCTTTAAGAACCAAGATGTGAGGATTAGGATAGTAAGTTGTGTGTTGACATAAGTGAGGATATGCCAGATACTAGGCCTGTGGAGAAACCTCGATTGAGTCAAGGATATGTTGAATCATATGTTAATATTTTCACCAAGGATAAAGGGAACGTACCTACATCTAAGTAAGCTCTCTTCTACTAGTTATACCTTTAAATTTTTATTCATAAGGTAGATATAAATTGTTAATAACTCATAGAATATCCATGTATAAAATCTGAGCATAGTAGTTGGTTTTCTTTATTATGGAACCTCACCATAGGAGGTTTTTCTTGTCTCCATGAGATTTTGTATTTGGAAATACATATACTTTTGGCCCAAGGTTGGGATCCTACAAGCAATTCTCAGATGTCTTACTTGACTAACATAAAAATCAATTTATATTAATATAATTTAACCATAGCTATTTTACATTTTACTGGTTAAGTAAAAGTTGTTTGATGAAGTTACAGAAAGGAAAAGGGAATTTAAAAAAGAGTACAATTTATTGATGATTTAGAAGATAATCTAAGGAGATTAAATGAGGAGAGCATTTCATACAAAAAGGAAATATCAAATTTGATTGAAGAGATTAAATACAATTTTTAACCATTGGTTTCTGATATATCATGTAGTATAAAATATTTATGTTTTCCATTTGGTAAGTGTGAAACTACTAAAGTTGTTTGTAAGAAATACCATGAAGATCAACATATAATATCTAATGATAATTCATTCGATTATGCAAAAGTTTCCAATTATTATGATAACAATATTTTTTTAATGATCGTGAAAATAATAGGGTATAAAGGTCAAGGATTGGGAAATGATAAAAAAGGAAGGAGAAAACCAAGTGAGCCAATAATGAGATCAAAATACGAAGGTTTTGGGTATGTCACATATAAAGGAAATATGAACACAAGTTTTTCATGTTCAATTAAATCAATTCAAGGAATACAGATTGTGCAATATGCACATTGTACTAGAGAAGGGCATAAAATGGACAAATATAGGGATCTACATACTCGTAGTATCTTTAGTTTTAGGAATCATTATGAAAAGACATGTTGGAACAAAGATTCAAAGAAGGAATCTATGACAGATTTCTTACAAGGGTGGCTAGAATAATTTTAGTCTCACTTTCGGGCAAAAAGTGGAAGTGTTTTCCTTGTTTTTCAAATTTTCTGTCAATTGATGTCAAAATTTGAGGCACTTGAGATTGAATATTGAAACAATAAACTAATAGAAAATGTAGTGCTCAGTGTCTATTTTTCAAATATGTAATTTATTTGAATGCCCACATGGTAGAAAATATATTTAGTAGGCATTTTTAAAAACCTCTTTTTCAAAATGACTGTTTCAGGACCATACCCCGCATGTGTACGACCACCCTATTTTGAAGTGAATAAATGAATTTTTCTAAATCCTTTTGGGGGAAGGTACCTAGCACATCAAAGATTGGTCATAATATATATATATATATATATATATATATATATATATATATATATATATATATATATATTAATTGAATATTTTTTTTATTAATTTTTAATTGACTATAAAGTACATTTTCAAAACCTCTCGTGTATGACCACAATAATTTGATGAAACTTTCACTTTTTTGGAAAATTTTATTTTTTATTTTGAATAAAATTCTATGTAGATTGGTCTCATATAATTCATTTTTTCAAAAACCTAAAATCAAAAAAGTTATTAAAGTTATAGTGAACCTTACTATTTTAAGTTTAAGTACCACTTTTGATTAATAAATATTGGTAAAATAATAAAATTTATCATATCACTATAAAATTTATATTTCTTAAATCTAGATAGTAAGATCTCTAATGGGTTTTAATTTCATCAAAAAATTCGCTTAGGAAGACCCTCAAAAAACTATGGCAAGACAGAAATATGGTGTTCAAATGCCTTAGCCATTATTTTGGAGGTCCAAGCATAGGCTTGGTTCCACCAAACGTGTCCCTAACCGAAATCCAATGCAAATAGTGGTTTGGTAATTTCAAATTTTAAAAAATGGGGACACGTTTAAAAATGTGTACCTATTTATTAAATGTAATAAATTAACATGTAAAAATAAGTTTTATAAAAAATTAAAATTAAAAACGGGCAGCTGTTTTGAAAAAAAATGGGTACCCATTTTGAAAAATGGGCACCCATTTTGAAAAAAATGGGCACCCATTTTTTGAATTTTGGATCAGGTGTCTGAGCCTAAGACAGGTACCTGTTTCTAGCGGCAGTTTTCAAGCTCATAAGACTTCCGTGGAATTGGTACCCAACTTCTTGCACTTACCCACAAATGTAATTTGAATGGAGCTATGGATCGAGCTGGGAAAAGATTACAAGTATGATCACAAGGTTGTTTAAGTCTAAATATTAATGTGTAAAAAATGATGGAAATAATGAAATTATTGAATACTCATAAGGCACGATGGATATTTTGGGTCAAAGAAAAAATTTGTCTAGCAAGACGTCATGAAAATTAAAGTCACAAGAAGTTTCAAATTAAAGTGTTAAAGTTTTGAATGACTACTATAGAAGATGGAGAAAAATTAGAGAAATTCATCAATACTAAGAAAATATTTGAAGATGTAGAGATGCATTGAATTTATCAAGAAAGGAAAAGGTTTGGGAAAGTTTAAAGATTTGGTTGTCGATACTATAAAGAAACAGAAGAAAGGCAATAGTTAACAATAAAGGAATTTGTGAATTCTAAGGAATTCATAGTAACAATTAAGTGACAACGATGAAATGTAATTTCTCTCAAAAATTAAATGAAGAAATATAAAATTAAATGAGATCACCCTCATTTATAATGAAAAAGATTCTATACCATCCAATTCAAGAAGCTTACAAAATAAATTTTCTATTATAGAAATTCCTTTAAATGATGAGTCATCAACATATTCAATGCATAAATACCAATCAAAATAGTTTGGTATTGTTTCAAGATTCAGAACCATAGGAATATAATTTATAATGAAATAATAATTTATAATTGTATGTGCTAGAAATCTACCTATTGGGAGCACGCTCAGACATGCAAACATTAGAGATATAAATCAATAAGCTACACTAACATGTCTAAGAACATACTCTAAAAAAAAGGAATTCCATCACAACCTCCGATGAGCTAAACAAGGGAAGCCAATGCCTTGTTGATTTTATCTTAGAGATGTATGTGGGTGTTCTCTCCCAACACAATATTAAAATCCCACTTGATTTTCTTGCTTTCTATGGATTGAAACTATAATGCAACTAATGGATGAGATGATAAGCTCAAGAACAAGTATGAAGAACTTGTCTCAGGTTTTCACCACTGAAGATGAAGATGCAACACTAAGCTAGAATGATATGCATGGGATAATAGAACTATATTCATCCACCATTAATCCTAGAATGTGAATTATAGATTCAATAATGAACTAAGATTGAAAAACATGAAAATGCACTATGAAAATATATAGCTATTCTAACATAATAACAATACATAAAATGGAGATGATTTTCTCTTGACAATGGCCCTTATTTATATTTTTTTTTGAGGAGAGATAGGGTTTGGATGAGGTGGAGCTCATGTGGAATTTACATAGTTGCCACATGAGGGACACATAAGCCATGCAAGAGGCCAACTTTGCTCACACATGTGTGAGCAACTTCTGATGTGATGGGTCAATGTGTACTTAAAGTACACATGTGAAGGATCTTGTAAGAGCTATAAGAGTTTTTGTCCAATAAAACACTTTTAGAAAGTGTAAGAAAGTGTCATCAAGGTTGTATGAAACCTTGTTGGAACCAAATTAGGACTATTTGGAAAGTAATATTTAGAAATTTTCTCACACATGTGTGAGCAAATAATTAGGACTAATATGTGTGGGAATCAAGAAATTAGTCTAATTAACCTTAGTTAATTAGTGAGTAGGTCTATTTGGTGAGAGTGATGTGAGGTAGGATAGGATCTAAGTTAAAATTAGTTTAATCCTAATTAAATTTAGATTAATTGTGGTTTAGTAGAATTAAGTCTTGTGGAGGAATAAATAAATTGTAAATTTATTTTAAAGTGATAAATGAGGGAAATGTATATAAATGTGATTTAATACATTAAACGGGTGAATAATATTTAAAATAAGATTTAAATATTATGAAGGTGAATCATATTTAATTAAATATATAGAAGAATATAACAAATATAATTATTTTAAATTAACTATAATATTATGAAAATATTAATTAAATTAATATAAGGACGATTTTGGACGTCTATATTTTGCACCTCTTTGATGCAGCATCGGAGATGGCGTCACATTAAAGAAAAAAGAAAATAAGATTCCCCAAAGAGAAAATTAATTATGGTGGGAGATGAGATGATACCCCCTCGAGAAAATAACAGAAAATTAATTTTTTTGGAATTTTCTCAAAAAAAGGCAAAAGAGAGGAAGAAGAGAGAAAAGGGGGAAATTAGGTGGTGTCATCAGATGCTTCCTTGGGGTGGGGGGGTAGACCTAGGTTAGATCAGGGACATGATGCCCCAATCAGGATGGGGAAATAAACAAAAACCTTGCCAAGAGAAAATGCAAAGTGCAATATGACCTAGCTAAAATGCAGTCCTAACTACATGATAACAGTGGGATTTATACCGTGTTAATGTTGGAGAGAACACCCTAGTTTGATTTTGAAAAAGGATTTATGGACCATGTGCTAGAAAACACAAGTGACATGGTTCCTTTGCGTGTACTAGACTCTCAGACAAATAGGTTTCTAGGAACAAGAATGCAAGATATCAGGTATGATGAGACCTATGAAATGTTTCTCATGAGGAGACGCAATAGACCCAGATATTTTTAGGGATTTGGGATGCATGACTCCTTCCCATAATGAGGCATACATATTCATAACTAAAAATCAAACATAAATGTACTAACAATCTATGACAAGAAGATCATACCACAAATGACACGTATTCCAACAGGTACTCACCATAACGAACCAAGACATGAAAGATCGAGGCTGTCACGAGTAGGACACATTAAAACACAAGATAAAATAAACAAAAAGGCATCTTGACCAAGTGATCATTCAGTCCAGAAGTTCTTACCATAAACAAATTTGATGTGAGAATTGATAGAAAAAGCCGACACCAGAAGGATGCATCCTGATGGGTAAAACATTGATTGATTGAAATAGGAATTCGCTGGCAATGGCTTGTGAATAGAACGAAACATAGGAAATTCAACCTGTCTACTGATTTGTTGGAAATGTTTGTGGTCACTATGTCTAGAATAAATCTCATTGTTGATGGGGTAAGCTCACTCATGCATGAATGTGATTTTATAAGAAGAGGAATTAGATGGAATGGGATTCGAAGCTAAGAGGAATTAGATAGAAGAGGAAGGTATTAGATTAGAAGAGGAATGAATGGGATAGAATTGACTTGGAAGAAGATAAATGAATTGGAATATAAGATAAATAGAATGGAAGAGGAATGGATTAGATTAGAAGATATACTAGGAGAGGAATGGATTGGATTAGATGATAGATAGAATGAAAGAGGAATGGATTTAGATTAGAAGATAGAATGGGAAATGAATGGATTGGATTATAAAATAGATAGAATGGAATAGGAATGGATTTAATTAGAAGATAGATGGAATGGAAGAAGAAGATAAGATGATTGGAATTTGGAAGGAAGAATAAATAGATGGGAGGAGAGGAAGATAAGAGGAATTGGAGAATAGGAGAGAATTGGAAGATAAGATAGATAGAAATGGAAAAGAAATGGATTGGATTAGAAGATAGATAGAATGAAAGAGGAATAGATTGGATTAGAAGATATAAAGAATGGATGAGGAAGATAAGATATTAATGGATGAATATGAATTTCATAGAATGGAATTCAGACTAATGACAAGGGAGAGCTAAGGAATGGTGGAGATATAGAGATGGATTGGATGGGAGGTAAATGAAGGGAATGGATGGATATGTAATATTGAATGGATAAATAGGGAATGTGGGATTGATGGGTGGAGATCCAAGAACTAGGTGGGAAAGGAGTGAAATTCCCCACACTAGCAGTAGGAAAATGAAGGATGGGAATATCGGGGATAAAGGATGCATGAAAGACAAGGATGGTGTGTAAGGGATGTGAGTGGAAAACTGAAGAATGGGAAATGAGTAGATTAGGATCCAAGGACCATGTTTAAAATGATGCCCCCATACTAGAGGTGGGAAGATGAAGGATAGGGAGATGGTGTATAAAGGATAAATGAGATGGATAGATAGTTGTGAAAAAGATATGTATGGAGGGGAGGAAGGCGTGTATTGTCCAAAGCATGTATGGATGTATGAGTGCCTCTAGTTTTGTAAGGAAGAGAAAAGGTATGAAAAATGGAATGGATTTAGAGAAGAGATATGAGATGGATGGTATGAATAGGATAGGGGATATGATATGAAAAATAAGGATAGGATAGAATAAGGGATAATGTATGGAGGAAATGCATAGGGTAATAAAGATCAAAAGACATGGGAAAGAAGGATGGAATTATATAGGATTACGGAAGGGGGATGAAGGAAATGTATAAGAAAAGTAATATGAAATGGAGGAAATGGATAAGATGTAAAGATAAAACATGGATAGAGGATGATGGACGTAGATAGGATGATGGATAGTGAATATGAAACATGGAGTATATTAGTGGAGGGAAAGTATAGGATAGTCAAGATCAAAGAGGGGAAATGGATGATGGACTTAGATAGGATGGTGGATGATGGATAGGGTAGGTGGAAGATATGTATGGTAGCATAGGCATGGATGGAGCTTTCCCCCAATTATAGAGTTCAAGGGAATGAGGATAAGTAAATGGACATATAAGTGGATTTGGACGACAATGTATATGTGATAGGAAAATGGATGAAGGACTGAAGCATCTAGTTCCATGGATGATATCCCTTAAGATGTCTTTTTCTATAAATATAATGGATCAAGGACTTTTAGATAAATGCTCATATTTTTTTGTAGGATGGTGGGAGGGGAGATGAAATGGATGGGGGGGTGGAGGGGGAATAAGGATTTATGAATAGGGTTGGATTAATGGGATGTGAGGATGGGGAAGGATTGTTGGATAATGGATGGGAGGTTGAAAGACTTGTGAAGAAATGGATAAGGGAGTTGGAAAGAGAATCATTGGCACACACCTTTAAGAGTGGTGGACTAGTGGATGAGCAGTAGTATATTTTGGGATTAAGGACACAAAATAGAGGAAGGAGGTAATGGATTTAGGATAGTGGAGTGAGGTATTTTAGGATCCAAAATAAATATGAGATATGTGGGATTTTTTAAATGGAGGATAAAATGGATTTATGAAGGGAAGAAGCTTTGGATTAGCAAGGTTGGATGCCAACTTTGATTTTTCTTTGAGATGTATTGCTTCAATAAGTAGCTTGGGAATCCACATGATTTTTGTTTTTTTTTGTTTTGTTTTCTTTTTGTTTTTCTTGGGCCTTTGTGGCGTTTTGAATTTTATTTCTTGTGGATCATATTTTTCTTTTCTTGAACATGTCTTTTATATGGGACATGTCGATCCTTGGATTTTTTTTTTTGTGGATTTTGGCTTTATGCATTTTAGCTTTGGCATCCAAATTGCTTCCAATAGCAATGGGATGGGCGCATGAGGGTAGATATTTTGGAGAGTTAATGGAAGGAATAATGGAGGGTGGATGTTGGAAGGAATACAAGGATGTGTGTCTTTGTTGATCTTTATTATGGATTTGAGGTTATCGAGTGGTGGACTTGGATATGGTGGATGAAGGTATGTAAGGACCCAAAATAGATGGAAAGGATGAATGATTTGTTTTTGGGACATAGGGACCTAAAATGGATGTGGATGAGGAAGGGATTGAGTTTTGAGCATAAGGGCCCAAAATGGATGTGGATGAGGAAGGGATGAATTTTTGGACATAAGGGGCCAAAATGGATTTGGAGGATGGGGGATGGGAAAATTTGAGTTTAGATGGAAGAATTTCAGACGTAGAAGGGGTGGAAGATTTACCAACATCTTGAGACAATCTTTTTCCAATGGGATACTTTTTTATTTGAAAACAAAATGTGAGTCCATGTGAATGGGGTTTATGGATGGATTGGATAGGTTTGATGGGATTTTGTGGAGGATTAGGATCATGTGGAGGGATAATAGGATTTTGAGAGGGATAGGCATCATGACATGGACTTGAATGGGAAATTTGATCTTGACTTTGGGGAGGATTATGTGTTGGAGTGATTGGATGTTTAGATGGAAGGGAATCATGCAATGAAATTGAGGGGATGGAATCATGAGATGGAGAAATTTGATCGTGACACAAAGTGGGTTTCGTGCATGGGATACATGGAATAACTTCATGAAGTGGTATGTAAGCGAAGGTTAACTCTTGACATGGGGGGGAATCATTGGATGGGGTGGAGGGGATGTCTTGATCTTGATTAGGAATGGGATCATGAGATGGGTTAAGGAGGATAAGTGGATCTTGATATGGAAGGAGAGGATCTTCATATGGAAAGGTGTCATAAGATGGAGAGGTGTCATAAGATGGAGGAATGTTTAGAGCTAGAGGAGAATAGTAATCTATGTTATCATGATTTGGAACAAGTTCTTGACATGTGTGGACTTGTGGGGTTAATGTGATGGAGGAGGTGGAAGCTTCAACTTGAGTGGATGGAAGGATGGGAGACTCATAAGGATTAGGAGATTGAGGTATGTATTGATTTAGAGGGGACGGTGGTAGGTTCATGACTTGAGGGGATTTCACAACTTGATTTAAGGATTTATATTTTTCTTCTAGCCCTTGGATCTATTCAATGGAAAAGGTAGTGTGGGATGGGGATAATGTAGGATTTGGAGGATTGGGATTATGTGTAGGATAAGGATTATGATTTTGGATATGAAGATCAAAATGTGGGGGTTTAGGTGTAGTATTGGGATTAAATGGTAGATGAGAATTATGAATT
Organism: Thuja plicata; assembly: GCA_018584345.1. NCBI lineage: Eukaryota > Viridiplantae > Streptophyta > Pinopsida > Cupressales > Cupressaceae > Thuja > Thuja plicata. The sequence continues at coordinate 2,512,445 of MU227084.1, forward strand.
TGGCCAAATGGAGAAGGACATATGTCTTCAAAGGAAAACATTTTCTTTTGACCCCAATTTTGTAGGCTAAGGACAATATTTCAGAGTTCTTGAATCTCGTGGGCAAGGTGACTACCGAGGGAATCATGTGTTGGTGAGGTATAATGAGATTAATTTCCCTTGTCAAAGGTAGAGGAAGGATAAGAAATGGTAGATGATTTTGGATTGGATATGATGTGTTCAGAATTGATTTGGTAGGTAGGTTGGATTGGAGGTATGCTTTGAGGATTAGGGTTTAGCACTTTATAGTCCTCAAGGATTTTGTGAAACCAATCCATATCCATGATGTTTGAATGAGCGGTTTTGGAATTGGATTAGAAGATGATGTGGAAGAAGTTTTAGATTAAGAGTGGATGAAGTGACAAATTTGAGGATGAATGAAATATGAACTTAGGACTTATGAGAAATATTTGGAATTTGTTTCGGTTCAAGAGGGCAAGGCCTCAAGGATTTTTATTTTGATTGATTTGGATATGAGGGGAGAGCCTCAAAGTTGGATTTGATTTGGATTTGGATTTAAAGGTTGGAGACAAACCTAGGTGAAACAACACCCTATGATGGTGCAATTAAAGGATTGATTTGGATGATGATATCTTCTTCTACTTGGAGATAGACTGATGATCCCAAGCAAAAATATGACTAAGGGAATTAATTACTTTAGATGGAATGATGTTCTCAAAGAAATATGATTCAAATAGATGTTCGCTAATGATGAGGGTCTATGAAACACTTTGATAAATATTTCAACCTAAGATTTAAGATGAAATATCTTGATGAAGGTGTGAAAGATGAAGTTTGATTTGATGTGGGTTAATCTTGACTATGGTCGAATGTGGTTCAATCAAGATAACTAGGATTAAATTCCAAATATTTTGATGGTGCTCCTAAATCAAAAGTAGAATATTTTATGAAAATTGGAATTAGAAGGAGATGTGGATGAAGATTTAAATGAATAATGGATGAACCTTAGAAGACAAATGAGAGATGTTGGAAGACAAGGGAATAATTAAGGGTGATTGGTTTGGATGAAAAGGAAGATGAATTAGATTAGGATTTGATATAATGATCTGGGGTTGACAAGTGGATTAGATTAGAAGAATGATGATTGGATTAGGTTGGAGGAAGATGAATGACTAGATTGGATTAAGAAAGAGGATGTTGATGTGGTTTAGAGGGATGATTAGGATTCGGATTAGGATGATTGTGGATGTTTAGGATGGAATGACTAGTATGATTTAAGAAGAATAAAAATGACTTGGAAGTGGTGATTAGGATAAGAAGTATAGTGATGATGAAGAAGTGGGTTGATGTGGAGATGAAAATGTAAGATTCTGATTGATTTTGGAATTTTTAGGTCAATTTGTTCATTGGAAAGAACTGATTTTCAACATACATCAAAGGCATTGACTACGCTAAGTATACCTTGACTCAGATTTTGGGCATACCTGATAGTTATTGAAGAAACATGTTTGAAAATAGTCCTAGAAGGGACAAAGAAACCTTGCAAGAGACAAGCAATTGTGACTTTGGGGAATTTTGATAAAATTGTGATATTTCATTTGTGTTTGTTCAAGTGACTCTGTCAAGCCACTTATGTTTTTACACGGTTTAACCCAATGAAGATAGTACAAATAGTAGCTACCTTAAGGAATTGGCTTTGCATGAAATATTATAGGCCCATTTCTTGGTAGTCCTTTGGCTCACATAGCAGTGTCACTCCCGAAAGAGCACCCATGTTTTTGCCTTTTCCCAAGTATTGTTTCCATGCTACAAAGATCTCTTTCATAACACAATACCCTGGGACACGTATGATGGGAATCTTGGGGGGAGAATCTTCCCTCCCCTTGCACTATAATAAGTCACCGTTTAGAGGTGAATCAGGTAGGCTACTAATTAACAATTGCTAGTAAGATCCATGGTGTCCCCACAAGCGGTTTGTACGCATGTGAGACACTTAAGTCTCTAGTGGATCACATCGGCTCCTTAGGCACTATTCACCTGACCCAAACTATCATACACACAACATGCCCGAGATTGTTGGGATTGAGACAAGTTTTTCTTCAGTGTCTCATTTCTATACCGGTCAGGGTATTTATCAGTTTGAGGTCATCCTTTAAAGGGGAAATGCACCCTCTAGACAGGCCTCTCTAGAAGCTAGATTAAACAAAGTTTTACCTTCACCCAAGTTTTGTGAAGGCGAGGGGAGAGGATACAACTATAGTTTAATCATAACGTCATATAAATTAAGGGATTTATATAATAAAACATAGCTCAAAATAAGTGTTGAAAAACACTTCTTCGTGAGTTCATTTTCCAAATTGAACCTAATTAGAACAACTAAGTGTTTTCTACCTAAGAAAAAGACACAATAGTATGTTTAAGCATGCAAGTTCAATTTATTTTCCACACATCAAGAAGGAAAACATGTAATAAAGGTGTGATTGTTTTTCCTTAAGTCATTCAAGATTTTATGAGGTTCATTTCCTTATGCATTCAAGATTAGATGTCGTTAATTCCTTTAAGAAACATTTAAGAAACATACATTCAAAGACTAGTGTTTAAATCATACAATTTCATTCCCAAAATCTACTAAAATCCAAGGAAACCTGCATGAAAAATATTAGTAATCTTTAAAGTCTTCAACCTTGAAATGGTGCAAAAAGAAAATAGATTAGTGGGTAAAAGTACAAACCTGTGTCACACTTTTACAAAGGAAGAGGCCCACGACATGCAAAACTGTTAAACTTTAATGACATAAAAGTGGTATTTGTGTTTAGAATTTGAAAATGATGTAAACTAATGAAATGTGTAAAATTGGATTTAGTTTATGCCTTTAATTTTTTTTTGAATAATTATTGACCTAGTTTTTTAATTTTTGAAGTCCATTTTTTAATTGCGCCAAAAATGCTGAAAATGTAGGGTCTAGTTCCTTCCAACTAAATATATGCAAATAATCTTTTTTTCCTCTGATTTCAGAATATGTTTTAGATGACATGTATAGCTAGTGCATAAAAAAAAAAGATTGGTTTTTGGCATATATTTTGTCTTTTATAACTATTCAAAGTTAGAGTTACCCGAAATTAACAATTTTTTTCTCCCTCCACATTTGCCCTAGCAAATCTAAACCAAATACAAAACAAATTACATATTCTTGAAGAGGACTCTCTCCTCTAGTGTTAAATATAAGTTGTAAATTTTTCCGACATGATTTGCTATTTTTTTTTAACGAGCATGTTCTTCAATGTTAAAATACCTACTTGGAGTTTTTTCAAATTATAATATATTATATGTAATCAAAACACAATAAAAATTATATTACCATAATCTAGACTCCAAGCTCTACAAAAGGGTATATTTAGATTTTTAAATTGGTTGAGTTTTGATGAAGAAATCAGTTGTCTAAGTGAGAAGTTCTATAATTTTGAAATTTTTGCGTATTTGGCTGCCACATAGGATGCCACACACAGTTTCGGCTGGAACAGGTTCGGTCGGACCTGGTTCGGCTAAACCTGTTTCAGCCAAACCCCCCAATATAAATATGTGCCAAGTCTTCATTGATAGAACATAGTTGGCTTATATTTACCCATGAATTTTCGGCCGAAACTTGTCCGACCGAACCAGTTTCGGTTGAAACTCATTTGCCACATCGACACCACATGGCACCATGTTTGTGCCACATATGTATGGCCGAAAATATTTTGGCCGAAACATTTTCGGCCGAAACTATTTTGGCCAGAACTACGAGAATGGTCCTCAAGTGCGACACAGCTTCGTACTTTTACCCTAGTAACACTTGATTCCTGACAATATGTTGATTCCTGATTCCTAAAATTTGACTAAGTATGAAATTTCTTAAAAACCCTCAAAAACTAGATTCTACATCTTAACTCTTATGAAGTTGAAACCACTCTCAAACATCCTAGAAGTATATATTTAAAATATATCTTAAAGTATAAGAAAGTTCTTATGCTTAAATAATATATTTTAAATATAGACCTGATGCTGAAATTGGTCTGAAGCATACATAAAAAATTTCAATAAATTATTCCATAAATACCCATCTCTAAGAACTAGTTTAAAATGCAAGAAATCCAGAGACAACAATGACAGTGTGAAGACAGCAATCTGCACAGACGATGATCTACGCAGACGATGAAGCTCTACACAAACAATAGCTTTTAAGCCCAGATGACCATTCTATGTAGACGATAGTTTTAAGTGTAGACTTCCATTCCATGGTGGAGAAGGCAATCTATGTAGATGATAATCTCAGAGCGGAGATGGCTATGTGAAACTCTTTTCCAGAATCATGAAAAAACATAGAAATTTTGAAATTTTTGAATAAATAAGGGACGTAGGTCCCACCAGGAATGCCAAAATGTATGTGCTAGAAATCTACCTATTGGGAGCATGCTCATACATGAAAAATTTAGAGATATAAATCAATACACTACACTAACACATCTAAGAACATACTCTAAAAATAAGAAATTATATCATAATCTCTGATGAGGTGAACAAGGGCACCCAAAGCCTTGTTGATTTGCTCTTAGAGATGTATGTAGGTGTGCTCTCCTAACACAATATTAAAATCCCACTTGATTTTATTTCTTGCTATGGATTGAAACTATAATGCAACTAATGGATGAGATGAAGAGATCAAGAACAAGTATGAAGATCTTGTCTCAGGATTTCACCATTGAAGATGAAGATGCAACACTAAGCTAGAATGATATGCATGGGATAATAGAACTAGATTCATTCCATGATGAAGCCTACGATGTGATTTCTAAATGAAATAAAAGCATGAACATGAAAATAATCTATAAAATTCAAACACTAAATTGGCATGATAACAATGCATAAATGAGAGACGATTTGCTCTTGACAATGGCTTCTATTTATAGATTTTTTGGAGGAGAGACAAGGTTTGGATGAGGTGGAGCTCATGTAGTGTCCACATAGGTGCCACATGAGGGACACATAAGCCATGTAAGAGGCCAAATTTTCTCACACATGTGTGAGAAACTTGTGATGTGATGGGTCAAGGTGTACTTAAAGTACACATGTGAAGGATCTTGTAAGAGGTGTAAGAGTTTTTGTCCAATAAATTTTTTTTAGAAAGTATAAGAAAGTGCCATCAAGGTTGTAAGAAACCTTGTTGGCACCAAATTAGGATTATTCAGAAAGTCAAATTTGGAAATTTCCTCACACATGTGTGAGCAAATAATTAGGACTAATATGTGTGGGAATCAAGAAATTAGCCTAATTAACCTTAGTTAATTAGTGAGTAGGTTTATTTGGTCAGAGTAATGTGAGGTAGGGTAAGATCTAGGTTCAAATTAGTTTAATCCAAATTAAATTTAGATTAATTATGGTTTTGTAAAATTAAGTCATGTAGAGGAATAAATAAATTGTAAATTTATTTTAGAGGGATAAATGAGGGAAATGTATATAAATGTGTTTTAATACATTAAAAGGGGGAATAATATTTAAATTAAGATTTAAATATTATGAAGGTGAATCATATTTAATTAAATTAATTAATTAAATAGATAGAACAATATAAAAATATAATTAATAAAAATTAACTATAATTTTATGGAAATATTAATTAAATTAATATAAGGATGATTTTGGATGTCTACAATAGTCTCTTATTTTGGTTGTATTAATAATAAGATATTGAAAAATAATGATAAGATTTTTGTCAATGTATACATTTACCTGAAGATAGTTGCGTCTGTTCTTCATGATCTACATATTTTGTGGTCGAAAACCACAAAAAAATTGCAAAAAAATTCAGTGTGTTTTGGAGAATGTGAAAAAAAAAGTTTGACATTTTTTTGTCTTTAGTGCATTATGTATGGAGCTTAGCGAACGCCACACATGAATAGGTCAGTTGTTTATCAAGTGACACATGAAAGGATCAGTTGTTTAAGTCAAGTCATGTAGACATGATCAAAATAAAAAATGTAAGGTGGGAAGCTTAAAAGACATTACAGTATTGATCATGATGATATTCAAATTTTCCTAAATTTATGAATCGATTGTATAATATATTTTTCATCAATGTTCCATACCATACGCTATGATGTAGGAAGGACTCATAATCTATAATTATATTGTTGATATGAAAATGATCAAAAAATGCTGATGGATCCTTCCATTGTGACGATGAGTCACGAAATATAATGAAAACAATGTTACATACAAAAATATTATCTTGAAGAAAGAACTATTCAAACAGTTAAATTGACAGGCTTCCAAAGAGAACATTTCAATGCTAACAGGGGGCTCTTGTGAGATACACGGCTTCTAGAGAAGTGACTCTTAGAGCGATGTTCTCTCTATATATGATAAATCCTTCCTCATAAATCTATCCATCTCTAGATGGTATATTGGCAACAGTTTCAGTTTTTGCACTTTTTCTAATGGCTGGACTAGCCACATCTCTTTATATGCATGGTAATCTATATTGCTAACATAAAATTTGTTGTAGGTATTTGAACAATATAGTCATCTCTCTAAGCCTTACGATATAAGTATGTATGTGCATGTTTTTTTTGTCGCTAATTAGAACTTACAAATAATCAGCTATGAGCATATCACCCCATCTTTAGATTTCTGATATATGGTGGCATCAACTATCATTTGGTAGTGATATGTCATATAAATAAATAAGCCATCATTTGATGTAAGACATTACATACCATTTACTATAAATAAAAATCTATTATTTTATTTTAACAATTATTTAATGTTTTTCAAATATTATTTTTATTTAAAAAATTATTGTATAATTATTCTGTTAAAGATACTATAAATAAAAATATCTTATTTCATTTTAACAACTATTTATTGATAAAATTATTAAATAAAAAATAAACAACTGATAAAATTAAAATATAAATATAGGTTACATAAATGTAAATTATGTCTTAAAAAAAAAAAAAATTTAATTTAAGTCAATATTGTTGAGATAAATATAAAAAAAGAAATAAAATATAAATACATATATTAAATATTTAAGTAAATATTGTTGAGATAAATCTTAAAAGATATTTATAATTTTTTGTTACTAGAAGAAATTCTTTTCAGAGAGGAGACCTTTTGGAGACAACGGTAGAGGGAGTTATGGTTGTGTGAAGGGGACCCCAATACGACGTTCTTTTATGCTTCGGTGAAAATTAAGAGGAAAAAGAATGCAATTTTCTAAATCAATGATCAAAATGGTATTACCTTGAAGGCAAAAAAGGATATCCAAGTGGAGGCAGCCAAATTCTTCCATTGCCTCCTTAGCCGCCTAGCCAGCTCGGATTTGCTTATTGATCCCGACCTCCACTTCATTCTAGAATTGAAATCCAAAGCAGATAACAAATTTTTGATGCATCCCTTCACATTAGATGAGGTTAGGTCTTCGGTTTTTTCTTTAAAGGCAGACAAGGCCCCAAGCCCGGATGGGCTTACCCCTCTCTTCTTTCAGAAATGCTGAGAATTTATGAAGCTTGACATCCTTGGGGTAGTGGAGGAATCAAGGCGACACTCATGCATGTTTAAGCCCCTCACTAACACCTTTCTCACATTAATTCCTAAAGGCACCCATTAGGATCCCTTCTCAGATTTTTGGCCAATCTCCCTATGTAATACCATTTACAAAATTATTACTAAATCAATCTCTGCCTGCCTTGGTAAAATTATCCCCAAGATCATCTCCGAACAATAGGGCGGTTTTGTTCCAGGGAGGGAAACGGTGGAAGGGGCCCTCATAGCCCATGAAATTCTACATTCTTGGTCAAGGTTCAAAGTCTTAAAGAAATGATCCTTAAACAATATATGATGAAGGTGTATGACAGAGTTAGCTGGGATTATCTCAATAAAGTGATGCTCAAAATGGGTTTTAACAAAAAATGGATTTAATGGATTATGGCCTGTGTTATAGGAGCTAAATTCTATGTTCTTATCAATGGGTCTCCATGCGGTTTTTTTCATCTTCCCAAGGGATACGTCAAGGGGAATCATTGTCCCCTTTTCTCTTCATCATCATGGTCGAAGGCTTGAGCATACTAATTTCCTTCAAACAACTTCAGGGATCACTAATGGGCATTTTGCTATATCACTCATATCTCTCTATTACCCACACATTATTTTCTGATGACTCACTTCTATACGCAGATGGTTCCATTCGGGAGGCCATATTTATCCGACATACCCTTTGGGAATACTGTGATCTTTTAGGTCAGAAGCTCAACATCACAAATTCACATATATTCTTCTTCAAACTACCTAAGAATATTTAGGGGGATATCACAAAGTTGTTGGGCTTTGAGGTTGCCCTTATCCCCAATAAATATCTTGGAATTCCCCTTTTCCAAGGTACGTGAAAGGCATCCTTCTGGGATCAAATCTTCTAGTCCGTATAAGATAGGATTGCTTCTTGGAAGGCCATATGGCTTTCTTTGTTAGGGAGAATTCTGCTTGTTAGATCAGTTCTCTCTTCTATACCAAACTTCATCATGTCTGTCTTGTTGGCTTCTAGGGAACTTATAGACAAAATTAAAAGAGACCTCAAGGACTTTATATGGAAAGGGAATTTGGATGGGGTCTCAAAAATTCCTCTAGTTTCCTGGGATAAGATCTCACTTCCTAAGAATGATGGAGAGGTGGGCTTACATAACATACATGAGATAAACATTAGCCTTGGTGCTAAATTTTTTGGGAAGTATTATGAAAACCCAAGCTCTCTGTGGGCTAGGATCATTCATTTTAAATATTTAGATGGGGAGAACCTAGCTTGCATTTTTACTATTATGACCCCTCCTTTAGGATCGGCTATGTGGCATTTTTTTATGAAGTGCAAAATGATCATTCTACCACACTTATCTTGGATTATCAACTTTGGGGAGGAAGAAATTTTTTGGGAAGAATCTTGGAATGGTCTCCCCTCCATTTCTTATGTCATAGGAATCCTCCCATCTACCAAGATTCTCCTCCAAAAAAAGTGGGGGATGAAGGTGAGAGATTATTTTGTGCTATCCCCAACTTCTCTTGAAGCGGAGATTGAGTGGAAAAAATTCTCTTAAATTGATATTCCTCGGGGTCAAAGAGACTCACTTACAGCCATCCTGAGTCAGCGTACTTGGCATATCAACATGAAGACTGATAGCCTCATTTGGTCTTCCACCCCTACTGGTAGGTACTCTATTAAATTGGGATACAAGTCCCTTATTGGATCCTCTCCACACCCAAATGCACACCTCTTCAAATTTTGCTGGCATCTTGCTATCCTCCCAAAAGAAGGATCTTTCCTTTGGCTGGCAATTCTTAAGAGAAATATTACCAGTGACCATCTATGTAGGCTGGGTATATCAGATAATTTTAATTGTGTTTTATGTGATGATAAACAAGAAAATGGAGATCACCTCTTTGCGGTTTTCTCTTTTGCTGAAGAGATTTGGTACTGGATTCTTGGTAGACTAGTTTGGCAGGCCCATTACCAGAAACCCTTATTGGAATCCTTGAACAATGGCCTCTTCTACATAAAGACACCTCTTCGTAGACATTTGAAGAATTGCTCTAGCAGCTATAACACGGTCTATATGGTGAGAAAGGAACAAAATGATATTCAGAAAGGAAAGTTGTTCAGCTGATAAAGTGTGTATCACAATTGAAAAATTAATGGCTAAGATGGTCAACTCATATTCACTCCGCTCTAAGTCGCTCTCCTCCACGTTCTCCTCTCATGATTCTAGGATTATGAATTCTTGGCCCGCCATTTTCATCCCATTTAAAGGTGTTCTAAATGGGAAATAATCTAAAGATGAACTTCAAAGGGATGTTAAGTGGGAGCCCCCTGATCCCCCCTTCGTTAAACTTAACTTTGATAGGGCCTCAATAGGCAACCCCGGAGCTTTTGGGGCAGGTTTCATCCTACAAGACTCAAATTCAAAAGTGATAAAAGTAGCATGCGTGAAAATTCCTAATGGCTCTAACAACATAGCGGAAGCTTAGGATCTTTTTATGGGCATATCTATAGCTGTCACACTTGGTATTCAATACATTCACATTGAGGGTGACTCCCAAATCATCACATCAGCTCTCTCCATCCAATGTTCTCCTAGTTGGGAAATCCAGTATATTCTCCAGGATGCAAGGAAGAAGCTCCCACATTTCTCTGAATTCAAAATCTCACATTGTTACAGGGAGGCAAATGGTCTTATAGATTGGCTTGCTAATAAAGGGGTCAATTTGGTTATTGGCTCTTTCTGTGGGAAAATGATACACTAATGAGTTCCCTTACATCTGAATTGGGCCATGGCTGGGTGGATAAAGAAGTCACCTTGGAGGATAATTTATACCCAACTTAAAAGAGGCGAGGAATCCACGTGGTCTCGTGTCTAATCAGTGGATATGCACATCTCAACTCACTTCACATCATGACTTCATTACGCACTTGTTATCAGGATATCCTCCCAATTTGGTGCATTGGGAATGTACACACCCTTTTCTACACATTATGGAACTTGGGTTACTGACGTCACTCTAGATCATGTGGTAGTATGTTTTTATGGGTTTTTCACATGGATTTGTACTTTGTCAACTCTGTGTATTTACTTCCCTACTGAGGTGGTTCATTTGGTTGTGGTCACTTGGTTGCCAAGATGTCACAGATAGATGGATTCCTCTTCACTCGTGGGAATGTTTGGTAGCTCATTTATTAATTTTCATGGCCTCCATTATAAAACACAAAACTAATAAATGATTGTCATTTAGTTCTCTTGGGGTTTCTGGCCTCAGCTATCTGGCCTATCTCATTTCCTTGGTTGTTTTATCTAGGTTCAGTTCCAGACTACTATGGACTACAAAGCCTTAAACTTGCACATTCGGCTCCCCATGCATGACTGGGAGTGCCCAGTTCCTGACGAATATGTCTCCCCATATGTGAGTCACCTTCAACCCACTGCGAGATGCCATTGTCAATGTTGTTTAGAGGGTTATTGGGGAAAGTGTCCTATTCCTGTCTTCCACCCAGAGCATCTTTCATTCACAAGTTTTATTAGTTTATCTTTCAAATTTCTATGATATGATGCAGAACTATATTCCTTTCTTGGAGATGTCTGTGAAAGTGGTTAAGCGGGATTTTACATCACCGGAGGATATTCACTGAACAGTTATGGGGTACATTCTCTGGGACTTGCAAGCATGGGTCGGCAGCCTCTTCCCACCAAGCAAGCTCGACAAAAATGTAGCTTTCATCAAGTTGTATGACACTTTCAAGTTTGACATGACAGACAAGGATTTGGGTTCCTTCAGATAGAGCACAACAAATCTGGTCGATTTTATCCCAGCATCTACCTAGGCAGATGTATACACCTTATTTGATAGCATGGCTAATATTATGGCATTGTCACAAGAAGAGGTTGTGGATGCTCCCTCCCCTCCGCATGGCCAGGTTCCTATAGACTCTCAGTTGGCCACTCCAGATTCCATGTCATCTCAACACATTTGCAGTTGTCCCTACCACTACCATGGCTTGTTTAAGCTGAGGGGTTGATATGCTACTTGGATCTTAGTATAAGTTTTTTGGCTGTTTTTGGGCATCCTTCATTGGGCCTTTTTAGGTGTTAATTCTTACAGGGCCATTTCTATCTGCGTATAGATAACCCTCTCACGGGGTTTTTTGCATAATGGGGGTTCTGTGGGGTTTGTTACACATCCACGATAGTAGATATGTGTACATAGGCTATGTATAGCAGGGGTAAGGTTTTTTTGTTAGTTTGGTTTTGCTATGGGGTTTGATATCATTGATTATCGCATGTATGTAAGGTGACAATTTTTATTTTGACACAGTCTCATCTTTTTAGATCAATTCTGATCATATGTTGGCAAGGATGGGAGGTTTTCTTACTACTTCTTTCCTCCCGGAGCCTTTCCGATGTAGTTTATTAATAAAATTATAATGGACTTGTCCATTTTTGCCAAAAAAAAAAACTTTTGTTCTAGAATCACTTTAAAACTAAAGATTTAAATTTTTTAATTATTTATCGTATTATTATTGAAAATAAAAATAAAAATTATTAAAACAATATTCTCATGTAAAACTTAAAAAAGAATATTTAAAGCATCTCATTTAAATTATCTATTTTTTTTATGAATAGTGGAAGAACTTAGAGTTTTAGAATAATATGTAACTACTTGAGATCAAGATTAACACCTTTAATAATTTTCTAAATATCATAGTCTTATTTTTTTCTGTTTCAAAAAAATATCTTATTCTTCATATCACATTATTCCCATGAAACATACATAAAATATTTTTATGTGTAGTTCAATAAATACACCTATATATTGTAAATAGAATAAATAGACTAATTTATTTGTTCTTTTTTGCAAACGCTTAGTATGTCAATGCTATCTAGGACTAAGATTACTCTTCATAAGGAGTAATGTTGAACCCATGATTTTGTCTATTTGTAATCCCCACCATAAAAGATAATAAAACTTTAAATACAAAGGAATAAATTGCATGTTATCTAAAATGTTAAAGATAAGATAAGCAAATTAAATTATCATATGGCTCTCCTTGGTGATTCAACCACAATGCCTTCCCAGTATACCCAGATTTGGCATGCTTTCAGGATGGAGATTTTGTTTTCCCTATGGAAAGACCGTAATGTTGTTATCTTTACTTAGTTCTTTCTGGATGTCAATGTTTCTCTTTATACTAAGGCATGTTTATGTAATAATATCATGATGCAGATTCAAGTACAAGCTGACAAGGTGGCCCTTGAGGTCACCCACTTGCAGGAGTTGCTGCAACATTGGGGTAATGCCCCGTGTACTATTGTTTGGGTGCCACTAGATTCCCTCTCAATTGACCACATGCCACCCTAGGGTCGGCGTCATAGCCAGAGTTCCTCGGCCAGGCACTCCAGAATGTCACGCTCTTGGCACCACCACTCTACCTCTCCTCCTGCTAGGAGGGGCTCGTCTACTGGCTTACCTCCTCTACTTGTTTCTACTACTGCTCGACTGATGGCCAATGTTCCTGTGTGGCCTTCTACCACTTGTGATAAAATCCCCCGCTTGGCTCTTGCTATCTCTCCTAGGAGGGAGGAAGGAGAACTAGAGAATGAAGAAAAAGATATAGATGATGGGTGGTCGCTTCCTGACTAGACCCTTGGGCCCAATGTTTGGGGCAATCCTAATGATAAAGATCCTCCCCACTCTTTTTCTACTGCTCTCGTAGCCTGAAGGCTTTCTTTATAAGATTTTTTGGCAAATTGTTGTATGCTTCCAGCATGCTGCCAAGTGACTCTTTGCGGGGTGATTTTTATCCCCGGGTCCTTTTTTGTGAATATTGTACTCTTTTTATATATTAATTGAAAATGCATCTGTCCATCAAAATTAAAATATGAAAGATATGCATTATTTAATTACTAGCACTTGTGGCTTTAAAAGACCCAATAGATATGTAGACAATAAATTTAAGGGAACGTCATCATTATCTCCTCCCCAAACTCAACCATTATTATATTTATCATTATTTTAATGTTTTTCATAGGCTAATGTATTTTTTAACACTTCAAAATTAAACACAGATATTTATTGTAGTGCCCACCCATAATTTACTTTTCAATATTGACGCCAGACTCTTTTGGATCACTTTTCATGTGTGCATTCGTTATTTTAGTTGTGATTATGTATATGTTGATGATTTTACTAACCCCATACTTGCATGTGTGTGGTGAGCATGTATGTAGTCACCTGCTTGCGGGATCTATACGATGTACCGATCCCCACAATATATATATA
>MU227084.1:2536772-2552301 GCA_018584345.1 Thuja plicata
ATTCACTCACCAAGTGGGCCCCCTTGGATGAGTGAATAGAAATGCAATCAAGATAAGAGACTGAAACTCAAATTATGCACTCTATTCATTCATGGAGGAAATGTACTTGGAAAATAAAAACAGTGCTGTAATGCCAACTTCTATTCTAGAAACTATATCAACTAGCTCTCTTGGGAACAAAAAAATTCCACTTATTTAAGGAGAAACTAAAATACTACATAAATCTAGGATCACTCCATTAATGAGGATCACTAATGGATACAAAGTGCTCATAACAGAAATCTCAAACAACAATAGTAGGTCTTCAAGTTCTTCCCAGAATATAGCATGTAGTGGTTCTAGATTTGCGCGTGGTGTCAACTCAAGAACTAAATTGACTCATTCCTCCACAAGAGTTCTGTGACACGCCCTTCTTCAACCACTTTACTTAATTCCTTGCTTTATGTTGGCACTTCTATAGGTAACAATTGTTGCTAACTCCTTCAACACCATGCTAGAATTATTGAATGCACCATGACTTGATTCCTACAAAATGGTTAGCATACATAACTTCTGACACATAAATATATTTTATCATTTTAATACTAAGAAAGAAGTGTGAGTTTCCATTCAATATTCTTGCACAACATTTGGCTATAGGAAGGAGACTACCCATAAATATAGCATAGGGGAAAGAAATATTTATTTAGCATGCAACTACTTATATCCTGCAACTTCTATCCATCAATTCCAAGCAAAATACATTATTCTTTTACCATTCATTTTACCTAATTATGTCCTTACATATAAAATATATAAAAACCATAAGTTTAAAGTCTCTTCTTTGAAATAAAACTTCTGAAAAAGGAAAGTAAACACATGGAAAAGATGGCCTTTTGAGAGGCTCATCATTCCCCCCAATTGCACTATTGTTGGTTCCCATCAATCATGAAATTACGGATCCTGGCCCTAAGCCTCAGGTCGCTTGCGGTCTTCTCACCTGGTTCATCAACACCATAGTTGAAATATCCATGGTTGTTTCAAAGTCTATCCCACCTTTTTCTTTCCTTAATCATATTATGATCTTTCGTGTTCTCATTTACTACCAGTAAAGGCTACAGGAAGATAGGAGGTTGAAACCTTAAGGGCATCCAGTAATGTAGTTGTGTGCGGCCCAACATTATAAACCATGGGGCATGACAAGTAGAAAGAGTTAAATTTTGTGGAAAATGGGGTTCCGTAATTTTTAAGTCATGGGGCATCCTTATCCACCTCTTCCTGCAAGCTACAATCATGGCCTCAACATCTTGTGATGAATGTTGTTCCCAATCTGCATATCCCTATTCTCTGACTAGAAGAACCTTGCGAGACCCACTAGGGTTCATTATGATTGAGATCCAATCAAGGAATGTCCACCTAGAGCTCTAAACTTTAGGCCTTATCATGAGGTGTGTGTCTATCTCACTGCTTTGATATGGGAGAGCCTGATGCTCTCTACTAATCTCATTCTGAATCCATGACATAACTTCCCTCAACTGAACATCTCCCACATAAAGAAGTGAATTCTAATCTCTATTGTCAGGCACAGCTAGATTATGTAGATATAATTTACATAACAGGTTGTTGATGGGCATGGGTGCTGACCGAAAGGCATCATAGAAGTCGTGAGGTGTAGAAATAGAAGGATTTAATCACTCTACAATCCTTGTTAATTGAAAGTTAACAAATTGTTCCGTAAGGAACAATGCATAAATTGGAGAAGGTGACCTACATGCCATTGTTGTAGGAATCAATTTAGTGATCTGCTCAATTCTCCTTTCCAATATTGCAATTTGATTTGTTTTCTGTTCAAGTTGACAAGCCTACTCCTCAATTATCCTTTTTAGTTTTTCTGTCTCCAGTTCCCACTATCTCTTCTCCCAGGAAAAATTTTGGTACAAACTTAATCCTGCTACTAACGGTGTGAATAAATCTAATGGTGGCATGGGTTCTTGCTGAAGAACATTAATCCACCTAGATGTAGTTTGAGGGATCTTTACTTCCTCCTTATTAGTGAAAGTAGCCCATTTCCCCTTGTCACAAGTTTTCACTGAATCATCTGCTTGGCAGGATTCATCAAATGGAAGATTTTCCTTTCCAAATGACAAGGGTTTTTATCAAATCATTCACTTGGGATGATTCAGCTGCCTTGACTAATGTGTCCAATCCATCCTTGCTCAATTTTTCAAACACTTCTTCTATAATGTCCTCATTCACTGTAGGAAATTCATCAAGAGGAAGATTCTCTAAACTGTCATCAGGATCTTGCCCAATAGAATTATTGCAAAATCCCTCTGTTTCTAAAGAATCCTTATCACCCTTTACAAGCATGTATTCAACTTTTGGATCAGCTGTAGCTTCATCATCGACAATGTGGGCTAGGGTATCACTATCTGCTCTGTTTGAAGCCATTGCCTCTAAAGAGGAATTTTCTACAGATTCAGAGGATTCAAAATTTATAATTGAATCAGGGGTTTTACTTGCTTTACTAGCACTAGCAGAAAGTCTAGCACTCTTCCTAATAGGGGTTTGAAAAGAGCTCACAGGTTCCTTGTGTTTCTTTTTGGTGGAGGACACCTCCCCTGTAATGGCTAAAGGAGGTTCTTCTGGCATTGCCTCCTTGGAAGAAGGCAAGGGTTCCTCAGTTATCTTATTCATATTTTCATTATTGGCTGGTTGTTGTTCTGGATTCATATCCTCTGTATCTACAGTTTTATCTTTATCTTTCATAACAGTAGACCTAGTTTCTTCGGACGGTGAAGTATCAGGAGTGGCAACAACTTCTCTAGTTTTTCCTTTCTTTTTTATTAGAAATATGAGTGCTAACATTGCATGCTCTTTTCCTAGATAGGGTAGGTCTATAAGAGGATGCTTCAGGAATAGGTTCTATTTTATGGATTACTTTACAAACCCCCATTTCTATATTAACCCTACTACCTACACCCTGGCCTCTTAGGCCAACCACACTAGGTGCTAATTCTTCCATAGCCAAGAATTCCTCCCAAGTCCCAATTGACTATTTAATTAACTCCCTTTCTACAACTAGCTTAATTAAACAGTGATGGGAAATATATTGTGCTTTTCCTGACTAAACAAGAGATGCCTGCTTTTTCACAATATTAAAAAGAAAACTAGATAACTTTACTGGCCTATTTTCATGGTAGAGGGTGTTAGCACTGCACCAAGAAAATTTTCAAATTTCTAACAATGATTATTTTCCCATGCTTTCTGGTTTAAAACCCCATGTCTTACCGCACAAAAAGGATTGAAATTCATTAATAATGTTATGTTTAAGTCTTTACTGCTCAGTCGTGTTCATCTCTTAACATGTTTTCAAGTTGTGCAAGTGAGCGATGAGTCATTAGATTATAAAATTGTGCAGTCGCGATAAGATTGTGTCAGGTCATTATTATCTGTGTGAGTGAGCGGGTTGGGCGTTAAAAATGTAAATCGCGCAATAGCTATGTTTTGTGAAATTTGGGTTGTAAGTTAGTGATTCAGCAGGTTAAGAACGATTCAGTTTGTCGCTCACTTGCTGAGAATTAACTTTTTCAAAGACTAGACCAGTGAGTCCGCAATGACTTAAAACCTTGTATATCACACATTCACTTTAAAGTTATGTTGTTCACTTTATGCTTTCCGACCGAGCAAGCCTCATTAAAAAATGAAGTAGTCACATTCCCGCATTGGGTTTTTATGTTTGTCTTTCAAGTCAGCAACTACGCGACAAAGTCAGGTTCTAGAGGGACAAAGTCAGGTTCTAGAGGTTGCCCACTCGCTTAGGTTCTAACTCACTTGTATTTTGTAGTGTGAGTAAGAGGTAAATGCATGCAGAAGTTATTAAGTTGAAGCCTCATTGCTCAGTCACAGAGGCATTCTTCAAAATTCTAAAAGATGTGTGAATGAGCGACTATGGGACCACTCATCGCCTTGCTCACTCGCTGATGCTTTGAGGTGATAAAAAATGAACTCGTGAGTGTGCGATAAGTTAAAGGAAGAAAGATATCGCTCACTCGCCCATGATAAAGGAAAAAGGAAAGTTGTTAGTGAGTATGTGATTAAAGGAAGAAGATTTACAGTTGCACACTCGCAGTGACTGATGCTGTTAAGTTTTTAAGCTAGCGGGCGCGCGATAGGAAATTTTTTAGATTTTAATGCACGAGTGAGCAATCAAATAAAGCATATGACAAAAATATGAACATCGCTCACTCGACCAGATCCAAAAGTAATAATTTGAAAGCCAGCGAGTCTGCGATTATGGAATGAATAAAAGGTGAATAGATACTCGCTCAGTCACCAAGATTCAGATGATATTAAATATTAAGAAGCGAATGTTCGACTAGTTGAAGAGAAGGTAATATCTCTCACTCGCATGAACTTAAGAGTAGAATGAAGAAAGATCGTGAGTATGTGACTGCTGAATGATGAAATGCAGACTAGGTCATCGCTCACTCATAGAAGATGAAAGGCAAGGTAAAGATAGATGGCGAGTATGCGACTGATTAAAATAAAGGGTCACATCGCTCAATCGCAAGCACTATTCCAAGTACGAGTAAAGTGCAGTGTGATGGCATTAGATTGACAAGTGGCTATTTTTAGGCTTACAAGTGCAAAAAGGGGAGAAAAGTGTACTCTTTTCCAGCTAGGATCAAATAGTGCAAATTAATGGTAGCATTAGTGACACAATGATGATTTCATGACTGTGCAAGTGCAAGAATTTGGAATTCAAGTGGACAAGACACATTCTTTAATAGCTATAAGTGTGAATGATTGAGTTTGATCTTATACAACTCTCATTTCTGCATCCTAAAATCTTCTGTGAAGAGTAAAAAAATAAAGAGAGCTTCTTGGTCTGGAGAATTTTATTTGAGACAGTAAAATTCAAAGAAAGAAGGATGAGTCAAGCTATGGTTCCCGCTACCTCACAAGGGACTGAGAAGAAGAAAGAATTTACATTGAAGAAGTACATAGAAGAGTTTTTTGAGTGTTGCCTAGAAATCTGAATACAAATAGCACAAACTGGGAGGAATGGAACGATAAATGGTCTCAATGCAGAAATCTGGTAACCCCAGATTATTCTGGTAATACTTTGTTTCATTATTTCTGGAATAATAGGATCAAGCCAGTTCCAATTTGTAATCCATGGGATTTGAATATGGCTAAATTGATTATGCCTGATGTTTATGTTGATATTGGTCTTATTAAGGAGTTAGCAAAAAACTATTGTCCAGCAGCTAGCGTAATCACGAAAAAGAATAAAGAAACCCTAGTATCCATAGACAGAACGTCAGTGGCAGAAGTATTTGGAATTATTGGTGCACTTTGCACAGATATTGATTCGAAGAAAATTAAAGCTGATTATGTCAAAAGAGAGCATTTGATTAAGAATAATGACATGCCTAAATTTATGCCCAGAGTAGATAGGTATCTGGTGAATATTATAGATAATTTCAAGCCACCTTTTGACTTATCCCTGTTTCATCATTATGTAAAATGCATAGTCTATGGTTTGAGTAGGGTTTTAGGCTTTGATGGAGATTCTACAGTATCCCAAGAGATACTTATGATGGCAATGAACATCCAGCACCCAAAGGTCAACACTGATTATGACTATGTGGGCAACATAGTTGATGCTATCCATGTTGCATTATTAGAAATACAGTCAGATAATCTAGCACCCACTTTTAAACATTATTCCCATCTAACGTACATGATTTTATATTATAATAGAACATCAATGGATAAAGAGCTTGAGGTGTTTGTCTTAGAGTATTGTGTAGAGGCACCAATCCAAAGATGGACTCAAGTGTGGGATAGTTCGTCTATCAACTCATCATTTGTATGTTTTTGCAACTGGATTGTGGATCCAATTTTTAATCTGTTGGGAATAGACAGGCACAAGCTTCCGTATGAGGTTAGAAAGATTCTGAGACCTTGGGAGTATGTCCCAAATTGGCCCATCTCTCACAATTGGGCTGATTTCTTCTTTTTTGATTACATAACTATCATTAGAGTATATGGTTGCACTCAACCTCCTCACATTATTCCTAAATGTGTTCCTCCTAGAATTGCTTTCTTAGAATTTGTATGGCAAATTACTTGGTTAGATAAGGAATTTCTAGAGGGGCACAAGAAGGGAACTTTTATCCCCAGGTTATGGGTGGGTTTTGATTTCTCCATTGGGAAGAAAATGTTTGATGTGATAAATGATTTCTTAAGACAATATAGAATGTCTATAGCAATTGCCAGATTCTGTGATCCTGAGAACTTTGTGCAGACAGCCCTAAAAGGGATGACTCCTTGGAAAAAAATTAGAGACCATGAGCCATTGGATGATGAGGATGTTGTGAGGAACAAATTTAATAAATAGGAAGCTCAAGATAGGAGAGGGAAGTGGAATGACCTCCTAAGAGAAGAATCTGAATGGAAAGAATCAGATAACTCATTCTCTAGTTTTTTCCCTGATCTCCCATATTTCCAAAGGATAGAGAAAATGCTAAAATCCTATGAAACTTTAATGTCACAAGTACCTCAATTCAGTGCTGAAGATGCACAATCCAAAGGATCCCCTATTCTAATTGCACTACATGATCAAGAGCACCAAGAAGAACAGGAGGAGGAACAACAAGAGGAGGAAGAACAAAAAAGAAGAACAACATGAAGAAGTAGAAGCTGGTGAAGAGGCCACTTCAGCTAGAGAGCCACCAAGAAAGAAACAGAAGGAACGGCATAAAATGGTGCAAGATAGAAAAAGCATGGTGAAAGCCATGATATCAGAGCATGGTAAATACTTTAGAAAATTGAGAAGGCAACTGCAGAAGGAGCTAGAAGCTGAGGGTCAAGGGGACAATCAAATGGTTTTGTTTTAAAAGGATGATGAGAGGGTCATGATGGCAAATGAATTCATGAAGGATGATGAGTTCATAAAGTCTCAAGAGTTCAAAGCTTTCTTGGTTAAATTGAAACAAAAGAATTTGAGACAAGAGATAACTGTAGAAGAAGAAAATGCAGATAAAAATGAGGAAATTATACAAACACTTTAGGACTATGATCCTAAGACTAAACAAATTACTGTGGATCAAGCCAGGTTGCTGGTACAGAATAGTGGTGTGATGTTGATGCCTAGTTGGGACCTACAATCCACTTTCATTATTGATCAGATTAGGAGGCAGGAAGATCCTTTGCTTAAAACAGAATTTGAGATGGATGAAGTCTTAAAAGGATCAGGATTTGATCCTAAATCCAAAACCCTAGAAATATGGTCGCTAGCTCCTGCCACAAAAAAACCCTTGGTCATGACTATCAGAGAGGAAAAAAGGGCAGACAAGATGATATGGAATCTAAAAAATACTTTAGATACTAAGATAGCTCAGTTAATGACACAAGTTTCATTTATGAATTTGGCAAAAGTTGATGACTTGTCAAAGAGATATGAGATGACTTTTGGCCAAATGATGGCCCTGGCAAAGAAACATGAAGAAGTGGTGGTCCAAAACCACACATTAGAAGAGGAAATTGCCAAATTAAGGGAAGAACTAATAGAAAGTAAAAGGGAGAAGACTCCAACCCTTAAGGAGGTAACCAAAGTCAAGATAGATGTTGTCAAAGGGGTTAAGGAAGATTCTGCATTGGCAGAAACACAATCAAAAGATGTATCACAGGAACATGGCATGAGTGCTATGTCTATCATTTTACTCATATTGCAGCACAGAAATGAAGTCTTGAAAAAAAAAATTTGATATAGTGTATACATTATATGGATCATTACAAGAGGCCTCAAAGATAGCTACGGAAGCTATGGTTTTCTTAGAGCCCGCCTTCAAACTTTGGTCAGGAAAGGAAAGAATTATGGACAAGCTAAAAACAACTATGATGTAGAGTGATGAATTCCTAGATAAAGTAACAGACACTATTGATATGGTCAATAAGTTGAATGATACTTTTGCCTTTTTTAATGGCAAATCTGATCTGATAAACAATAAGTTGCAACTGTTTGGTGATCAATGTCCACCATTGATCCCAAAAATTTATGAGGAAACATGGGTTTTGAAAGCACAATCAGATTGGGTATCTGGTTTTGATGCTATACTAGGAAATCAAGATATAAAGCAACACTTAGAAAATGACACAAATGCAGAATATTGCAATGAACTGATCGATAGCCTTTTCAAATTTGAAAGAGATATGACCAAATTTGTGTCTGAGGCCAGAACTGCCATGGATGCCAGGTGGGTGGAAGCTGTTGCTAAGCTGGAAGAAGAAAAGGCTTTTGATTGGCCCACCACCAAAGAAGTAAATAGGTGGGAGGAAAAGATAAAAGAATGAAGAGGACATTTTCAACAACAAAAACAAACCTTGTTCAAGCTTTGCAAATAAGCTTCCACCCATGTTCGGTTAAAATTTTTTATCTCTACTTTGTTGCAAAGTTGTTGCAAAAAGATTTTTGTAATTTTTTCTAGTATGTCGGTAGCTTGTTGCATCCTTATGTTATAAAAGGATTCCAAGACTACTGGGAAAAGACATAGCCATTTCATTTTGAGAGAATACCAATATAATTGTAAACTTTGGTTTGAGACCAATATAGTAGGTTTTTGGAGAAATATTTGTTGAATGTAGCAAGTGATTATGACTTTTGAATAAAATCTAGTTCATAGTTTCTGAAGCATATAATGAGTATTGTGTCTTCATTTTAGTATTTTGAATCTTGTTTAAATTGAATGCTTTAGGAATGTTTCAATAAGATTCAGCGTATAAAATGAATTTGATGGATTAACTTGATTAAGTGTACTGAAATAGATGTACAAGGTATATCTATGTTTATGTCAGATGTTGTAATTGCCTTAATTCTTGTCCATAATCAAGCTGGTTAAAATTGTTCATAAATGACTCCATGCCCTAGGATTGAGAACTGGTCGATTTTCATTTAGTCAAATGACTATCATTATTAAAATTAATCTTTACTTTCAGTCTGGTCTGTTTTAGTAAAAGTTACAATGATCAATTCCTATAATTTCATCCATAGTTAATTAGAATAATTCAGTGATTTCATTATTCTAAGTTTAAAGGGTAATCCCGCCCGAGTTTGTGGAGCTCAAAGTATAGGAGGTTTCAAAACCTTGTGTCTGTTGTTCTACTCTTTGCTTGGTCAGTGTCAGGGATAAATAGAGTGAACCCTCTGAGGAATATTTTCACATCAGCAAGAAAAGGAACTAATAGAAAATGGCGACTCTACTCAGGACTTTTATCATGGAATGCGTGAAAGGTTAGTCTAACAACAACATTTCATAATATAGATACTTTGAAGTCTAGTCTATGAAATCACATGTTGTGTATTTGCATTTTATTGAAATATATCCTCAAATATCATTGTCAAAGTGAATTTTATTTTATTCCAAAAATTTGTGTGGCGACTCTGGTTATTGGTTATAGTGTTTCCAAGGGGAATACTAGCAGATTAAGTGTGTGAAATTTCATTTTGATTATAATGAGGAATACAAAAGAAAACACAAAAAATAACTCTCAGGTAACATCAGAAAATGATAGTTCCAAAAATTCCAGAAGAAATCACTCAAGAAAAGGGGAATCCTCTAATCATACTTCCTGGAAGCCTAGGTCAGTAGGCCCCAACCAATCATTAGATACTATTCTTGAGAAAGAGATTAATAAACCTTTGAACACTGAATCTGACACAAATGGTTATTTCAAGGACATATTCAACCCTAGACAAAAAAATGTGTTTCAAGAAAAGGGTGAAACATCCTCCTACTTTGAGGCTATCCCCTATGAGAGGGTTGAAGAGAAAAAGGGAGAAAATCAAGTGAATGTGTATGATTCTTCTAGTTCTGATATTGAGGGAGTCCTTAGAGATAATAACCTTTTGAGGAGGGAATTGGATGAACTATTACTCATCAAGCAAAGGAATGTTGAAGCTAGAGAAGAAGAGGTTATAAATGCTATTACTGAAAGGGAAAACTTAAAAAAGTGAGTTTCTCAGTTGAAGTTGGTAGCTCAGGGTGCAAAAGAAGGATTTCATGGTTTGAATAAGGAGCTTTTTGGAGATGTAGATACCCTAAGAAAAGAATTCCATGAAAGAGAACATTTTCTTAAGAAGGGTGAACCCAAGGATGCAGGTCCTATAGTGAGACAAGTTGTTAACTCTGAGAGTCAAAAATCTCCCAAGCCTCGGATAGTTACACAAAATGTATTAGCAACTAATGTTAGACAAACAAATGTTGACAAAGGGAAACAAAATATCACTAGAATTAACTTTTCCCAACCTAAAATTGAAGAGGGTGTGTCTCAG
The DNA here is from genome assembly GCA_018584345.1 of Thuja plicata. Lineage (NCBI taxonomy): Eukaryota > Viridiplantae > Streptophyta > Pinopsida > Cupressales > Cupressaceae > Thuja > Thuja plicata. Next base: position 2,547,094 of record MU227084.1, read on the forward strand.
GACATATTTTCACTTGATATGGAATTAGAAAGTGTGAGAAAGGCCAAAGATGATATTGCAAAAAAGCTGGAAAAGGCTGAATTGGAAGCTGGTGCTGCAGAGATGAAGAAAGGGATTGCCTTCTTAAATTCCTTGACCAATCCCAATATGAAAGTAATGCTACTAATCAGACCATACCTATATTAAATTCTAATGTTCATACCAATAATGCCAATACAAATACCCAGACACATAGTGCATCCCAACGGGCTATATCACAATCAGGAGTATGTGGGCCTAGTAGAAATATTAGCCTCCATAATATGGGCATTGGTCAAAACAGTAAGAATGTCACATAGAATTTTGTTTATAATATGGGTTCAAATTTTCAAAGAAGACCTATTCATCTAGAAAGATATAGACAGTTGTTCTTTGATGGGATCCCTGGCCAACCAAACCTTATTCCTAATGAGGTTAGAGATAAGATTCCTAAGTTTAGTGGGAATAATGCCATAACTGGTAAAGAACATCTCAAAGTATTCTCAGATACAATGAATGATTATGAGATTGGAGATGAGGATGTTGTAATGAAATTATTTGTGCAATCATTGACTAAGGATGCAAGAGATTGGTACCAGGGTTTGTCTGATCATAGTATTTATTCTTGGGATGAGTTTGTTAGAAGTTTCAAAGAGCAATATGGTGACAAGATAAATTCTCGTTTTATGTTGAATGAATTTAACAGTCTAAAAAAGTTCACTAATGAAGGCATTGCTGAATTTAATGTAAGATTTCAGAAGGCTATGTATAAGTTGTTTCAAGTATTAAGGCTAGATGAAAATGTGTGTGTTACTACCTATTGTAATTCTTTGGATGGAAAAATATCTTATCAGCTAAGGGACAAAGACCCTCAAACCATGAGAGAAGCATATAAATTGGCTATAAGCATAGAAAGCAATAGAAAGGCTTCTGGCAAGCTTGGTAAATGGGATGAAAATAGGCTCTGGAAAGAATAAAAAACACAACTTAATAAGAGTCCCAAGGAGGAAGATAAAATGGATGCATTGGTAACTGTGGTGAAAGATCTTGCTTCCAAAGTAGACAAGAATGAAAAGGGATTTCAAAACAATAGGCCACAGTACCAAAGGTAGGATAAACCTTATAGACTTCAAGATTTCCCTTATAAGACTCAGTGGAAGTATGGGAAACCTGTGTCAGAAGAACATAATGATCCCAAGAAAAAAGAGTTTCCTGATCCATTAAAAAACAACATTGCCCATAATGTGGAAAAAACTCCTTGGTGAATAGCCTGCAATATGCCTCATTCCCCATATCAATGTGCAGTAGCTCAGGGCTTGTTGGATCAACATGAAAACATTGGAACTCAAGAAAGTCAAGGTGAAAAGAAACCTGTAGTAAATATGTGTGCACTCACTATTGAAGATGACAATGGTAGTTCAGAAGAAGAATCAAAAGAAGAGATTCCAATCACAATGAAAAATACAAGTACTAAGGTATATCATTTTCAATTTGGGATGCCTGATGAAGAAGAGATAAGATTTTTAACCATTGCTGCTGTAACACAAGCAAGAAGTTCATACCAGCTCTGGAATAGAAAAATTGATCAAGATGGGAAACAACTTGATTCACCTATTATTACAGAAGTTATAAGTGAAGAAATTACACAAGATGAATTGAAAGATACTTTGGTTAAAGGAAACAAAGTCACTCCTACTCATGACCACCAAACAAGGAAGTTGAAAGAAAGTAAAGGTAAAGTGTCTTCTGATAATAACATAAATCTCCCAACTTTTAATATGAAGCAAGCTTTATCTCAGATGAAAGTCTTTGTTCCTTTGCTTGAAATGTTTAAAATTAAGGAACACCGGGAGGCAGCATTTTCACTACTTTCTGATTTACCTGTTGTGCATGACAATGTTGTTTTGAAAGATGAACTGAAAAGTGAGCATAAAAAGGGGGATAGGGTCCCAATTTGTTTGGGAAATATAGTCATTCAAGAGCCAGATCATATTGATCCTTTTTATGTTACATTGCTCACAAACAATATGTTGCTAAAGAATTGTATGATGGATTCAGGAGTTGCTGCTAATGTAATGAGTTACACTATTATGAAGCAATTGGGTTTAGATGTGGATACTACTTGCGGAAAATGTTATGCCATGGATAAAAGGGAAGTACCTATAATAGGAACTTTGCAAGGATTAGAGGTGAAAATTGATGCTTACCCTGAGGTTACTTTTAAGATAGATGTTGTGGTTGTAGATTCACCACCCCATTATGGTATGCTCTTATCAAGACAATGTGCTACAACCATTGGAGGACATGTACAATTGGATTTATCTTTTGCTACCATTTCTGTTAATGGAAAGGAAGAAAAATTGCTAAGGGAACCTAGATCTTCTGTCTATGTTGAAAAGGTTCAACCTAGTATGTTGAATTGTTTTGTGGATGTGGATATGAACAATTTAAAAGTGGAAACAATTCAACCACAATTGAAAAATACAGATCCCATCATAGAAGAATTGAAGTTGCAGTAGCAAGGGCTCTGGCAGATGTATTTTAACGAAGCATGCTCAAAAGAGGGGTCAGGGGCTGGTGTTTTATTTGTCTCTCCATCAGGGATTACTTTCAAATATTCATTCTTACTATCATTTCAATGTACAAATAACACTACTGAGTATGAAGCATTATTGTTGGGATTAGAAATAGCAATGAATCATGGCATCAAATTATTGAGAGTTTTTGGTGATTCAGAGTTAGCTATTTCCCAGATTAGAGCAAGATATGCTTCCAAGAATGATAGGTTGATTCAATATAAGCATGTTGTATGGGATAGTATTGAGTTCTTTGATGCCTTTTCCATTGAATGGATAGAGAGATCCAAGAATATCATGGCAGATTTTCTGGCTAATATAGCTTTGAAAAATGATGATTTGACACTAACTGGGATATCTATTGGGGAAACTAAGACTAGGCCTGCAATCCCTGATAATGTATATAATTGGAAATCTTTTGAAAGTGATGAGGACATTCTCAACTTCATCAGGTTATTGATTTTAATAACTTGATAGAAATCATTGATGGGAAAGAAACTATTTTTGGTAATGAAATTCTGCAATTACAAACAAATGAGATCCCTAAGGGATTGAATCAATTAGAAGGATTGTTCACTGATAATGACAGTCATATGTGCCACAAATCCCCTACTAAGTTGGATGATTTTGAAGAGATAAATTTGGGATCAGAATATAATCCTAAGATTGTGTACATTGGAAAGAAATTGGCTCCTCATGTGAGGGCTAATTCGATTAGTCTGCTGAAAAAATTCAAGCATATTTTGGCTTGGTCTTATGAAGACCTTAACGCTTACAGGGAAGATTTATTTCAACATGAAATTCCATTAAAAGATGATATTAAGCCTTTCAGATAGAAACAAAGACCAATTAACCCTTTATTGGCCCCCAAAATGTAGGAAGAATTAACAAAACTCAGAGAAGCCAGAATCGTAAAACCAATTAGGCACTCTTCTTGGGTATCTAATTTAGTCCCTGTTAGAAAGAAAAATGGAGATATTAGGTTTTGTGTTGATTTTAGAAATCTTAATGTGGCCTCATTGAAAGATAATTATTCTTTGCCGAATATGGAGGCCATGTTGCAAAGGGTAACTGGTTGTGATCTTTTATCTATGATGGATGGTTTTTTTGGTTATAACCAAGTGCTGGTTCAAGAATTTGAACAATTCAAGACAGCTTTCACCACCCCATGGGGTACATATGTTTATGTAAGAATGCCATTTGGCTTAAGGAATGCAGGGGCTACTTTCCAAAGAGCCATGGATGTGGCTTTTAAGGAATTTATAAATATTATTATGGTAGTATATCAAGATGATCTAACTGCATATTCCCAAAATGCTGATGATCATTGCAAACATTTAGAAAAGATTTTTTCCAGAGCTTTGGAGTATGGGATTTCTTTAAATCCAAAGAAATGTCACTTTGGTGTGACTGAAGGTAAATTATTGGGACATATAGTATCTAAGGAAGGTGTCAAAATTGATCCTGAAAGAGTGGAAACCATTAACAAGGTATTGCCACCAAAGAATATTAAAGGATTTCAATCTTTCCTCGGAAAGATAAATTTCGTAAGGAGATTTATTGCAAATTTTGCTGAAATAGTAAAACCCATTGTTAAATTGTTAAAGAAGAATGCAAAGTTTGAATGGGATAAAAATGCTCAATCAACTTTTAATGAGATAAAGGTGGCAATTCAACAGGCTCCTATATTAAGATCTCTAGATTAGAAAAAACCTTTCTCCATATTCTCTTTTGCCTCATTCCATACAATTGTTGCATTTCTCTTACAGAAAGATGATGAAGGTTTTGAACACCCTATGGCATTTTTTAGTAAATCTTTGCAAGCAGTGGAACTCAACTATGAGATAATGGAGAAACATGCATATGTGTTGGTTAAGGTTATCAGTATTTTTAGACCTTATCTTGTTTGTGCAAAAATAATCACTTATGTGCCACATGCCACAGTGAAAGACATATTATCTCAACCTGAAGTTACTGGCAAGAGGTGCAAATGGATTAGTTGGATCCAAGAATTCAATTTGGAAATTCAGGTTACTAAATTGGTAAGAGGTTTGGGTTTGGCCAAATTAATGACTCATACAAATATGGAGTCAGCCCAAATGGGTGATGTACAAACTATAAACATGAATCTTATTAGCATAGAATTGCAATCCTAGTATACTGATATTGTATTTGTCCTAAAGAATGCAAAATGTCCAGAACATATGCTAGATAATCAGAAGAGGACTTTGAGATTGCAGGCCCAGAGATATGTCTTGATACAAGGTGATTTATTTTGGAAAAATAGAGATGGGATATTGTTATTATGCTTGGATAAATCATAGTCTGAAAGGGTCTTAAATGAAATGCATAATGGTGTGTGTGGTGGGCATTATTCTGCCAAAGCAACAGATCACAAAATAATTACAGCTGGATTTTATTGGCCGTGTCTTTTCAGAGACACTCAAATGTTTATAAAAAAATGTGAACCATGCCAAAGATTTTCTACTAAAATGAAATTTGCAGGAGCATTACTTTTAAATCCTATGACCATTGAAGCACCTTTTACCCAATGGGGTTTGGATTTTATTGGTGAATTTACAAAAAAATCTAGTGGGGGTCATAGTTGGATTCT
>MU227084.1:2552373-2569092 GCA_018584345.1 Thuja plicata
TGGTGTACCCACTAAGCTAATTATGGACAATGCCATGTGCTTTAGGTCTGAGGAATTTAGGGATTTTTGTGAAAATTATGGCATTATTTTATCTTATTCCTCACCATATCATCCCCAAGCAAATGGAAAGGCTAACTCCAGTAATAAAAGTATCATGAAAATAATTAAGAGGATTCTGGATAAAAATAAGAAATCCTGGCATTCAAAATTGAAATTAGCCTTATGGGCTGACAGAGTGATGGTAAAAAGGGCCATAGGGGTTTCCCCTTTTGAAATGGTTTATGGAAATCAGGCAAGGCTGCCTTTGAACAATCTATTACCAGTATACAGATTTTTGCAGGAAGAAGATTTGGAAAATCAAGAACCTGGGATGGAAAGAATGGACCAATTGGTGGAATTGGAAGAGATAAGAATAGAAGCTCACAAAAGAAACCTGAAGCTATAGCAGAAATCTAAATACTTGTTTGATAAAAGGGCAACTGAAAGAAAATTTTAGATAAATGATACGGTATTACAGTGGAATGCCAGAAAGGAAGAAAAAGGCAAGCATAGTAAATTTGAATCACTATGGGTGGGCCCATTTGTAATCCAAGAATTTCATGGTCAAGATTCTTATTTCTTGGAAGATCCTAATGGTGAGATACATGAATTTCCAGTGCATGGACAATTCCTGAAGCATTACTTCTCGTAAATTTTCTTGTTCCATGCACATTAGTTTAGATTTCCCTATTTTTGTGTGGGTTTTGTGTGCGCATGTATAGTTTTGTTTAGGTTTGTGGTCTGTTTCCTAGAGTTGTGGCTTCTAATGTCAATTTTGCAATTAAATTTCCCTAGTCGGAGCCATTGTTAGCACTGTGTTAGCACTGCACCAAGAAAATTTTCTAATTTCTAACATTGATTATTTTCCCGCGCTTTCGGGTTTGAAACCCCATGTCTTACCGTGCAAAAAGGATTGAAATTCATTAATTATGTTATGTTTAATTCTTTACCACTTAGTCATGTTGATCTCTTAACATGTTTTCAGGTTGTGCGAGTGAGTGACGAGTCATTAGATTATAAAATCACACAGTCGCGATAAGATTGTGTCAGGTCATTATTATCTATGCGAGTGAGCGGGTTGGGCATTAAAAATGTAAATCGTGCAATCATGATATTTTGTGAAAGTCGGGTTGTCATATAGCGATTGAGTGGGTTAAGAATGATTTAGTTTGTCACTCACTCGTCGAGAATTAACTTTTTCAAAGACTGGACCAGTGAGTCCGCGATGACTTAAAACCTTGTATATCGCACAGTCGCTTTAAAGTTATGTTCTTCACTTTATGCTTTGCGACTGAGTGAGCCTTGTTAAAAAATGATTTAGTCACATTCCTGCATTGGGTTTTTATGTTTGTCTTTCAAGTCAGTGACTATGCGACGAAGTCAGGTTCTAGAGGTCGCCCACTCACTTAGGTTCTAACTCACTTGTATTTTGCAGTGTGAGTAAGCAGTAAATGCATACAGAAGTTATTAAGTTGAAGGCTCATCGCTCAGTCACAGAGGCATTCTTCAAAATTCTAAAAGATGTGTGAATGAGTGACTATGGGACCATTCATCACCTCGCTCACTCACTGATGCTTTAAGGTGATAAAAAATGAACTCGCGAGTGTGCGATAAGTTAAAGGAAGAAAGATATTGCTCACTCGCCCATGAATAAAGGAAAAAGGAAACTTGTTAGCGAGTATGCGATTAAAGGAAGAATATTTATAGTCACACACTCTTAGTCACTGATGTGGTTAATTTTTTAAGCTAGTGGGCGCGTGATAGGAAATTTTTAATATTTTAATGTAGAAGCTCACTTAATCACGAAGGATCAAGCCTCAGAAATTCTTCAACAATGAGTTTGCAACTGAACAAAGAGAAAAAGAGGTCTCTCACTCACTAAGTGTTGTAAGTTGGAATATTTTGCAGTGTGAGTGAGCAATCAGATAAAGCATATGACAAAAAAATGAACATCGCTCACTCACCCAGATCCAAAAGTAATAATTTAAAAGCTAGCGAGTCTGCGATTATGGAATGAATAAAAGGTGAATAGATACTCGCTCAGTCGCCTAGATTCAGATGATATTAAATATTGAGCAGCGAATGTGCGACTAGTTGAAGAGAAGGTAATATCACTCACTCACATGAACTTAAGAGTACAATGAAGAAAGATAGCGAGTATGCGACTGCCGACTGATGAAATGTAGACTAGGTCATTGCTCACTCACAGAAGATGAAAGGCAAGGTAAAGATAGATGGCGAGTATGCAAATAATTAAAATAAAGGGTCACATTGCTCACTCACAAGCACTATTCCAAGTATGAGTAAAGTGTAGTGTGATGGTGTCAGAATGAGAGGTGGCTAGTTTCAGGCGTACGAGTGCAAAAAGGGGAGAAAACTATACACTCTTTTCTAGCTACGATCAAATAGTGCAAATTAATGGTAGCATTAGTGATAGAATGAAGATTTCATGACAGTGCAAGTGCAAGAATTTGGCATTCAAGTGGACAAGACACAGGCTTTAATAGCTATAAGTGTGAATGATTGAGTTTGATCTTATACAACTCTCATTTCTACATCTTGAAATCTTCTGTGAAGAGTGTAAAAAAAAAGAGAACTTATTGGTCTGGAGAATTTTATTTGAGACAGTAAAATTCAAAGAAAGAAGGATGAGTCAAGATATGGTTCCCACTACCTTAGAAGGGACTAAGAAGAAGAAATAAGTTACATTGAAGAAGTACACAGAAGATTTTTCCGAGTTGCTACCTGGAACTCTAAATACAAATAGCGCAAACTGGGAGGAATGGAATGATAAATGGTCTCAATGCAGAAATCTGGTAACCCCAGATTATTCTGGTAATACTTTGTTTCATTATTTTTGGAATAATAGGATCAAGCCAGTTCCAATTTGTAATCCATGGGATTTGAATATGGCTAAATTGACTGTGCCTGATGTTTATGTTGAAATTGGTCTTATTAAGGAGTTAGCAAAAAACTATTGTCTAGTAGCTAGGGTAATCAGGAAAAAGAATAAAGAAACCCTAGTATCCATAGATAGAAGGTCAGTAGCAGAAGTATTTGGAATTACTGGTGCACTTTGCACAGATATTGATTTGAAGAAAATTAAAGCTGATTATGTCAAAAGAGAGCATTTGATTAAGAAGTATGAAATGCCTAAATTTATGCCCAGAGTAGATAGGCATCTGGTGAAGATTCCAAATAATTTCAAGCCACCTTTCGACTTATCCCTGTTTAATCATTATGTAAAATGCACAGTCTATGGTTTGAGTAGGGTTTTACACTTTGATGGAGATTCTACAGTATCCCAAGAGATACTTATGATGGCAATGAACATCAAGCACCCAGAGGTCAACACTGATTATGACTATGTGGGTTACATAGTTGATGCTATCCATGCTACATTATTAGAAATACAGTCAGATAATCCAGCACCCACTTTTAAACATTATTCCCATCTAATGTACATGATTTTGTATTATAACAGAACATCAATGGATAAAGAGCTTGAGGTGTTTGTCTTAGAGTATGGTGTAGAGGCACCAATCCAAAGACGGACTCAAGTGTGGGATAGTTCGTCTATCAACTCATCATTTGTATGTTTTTGCAACTAGATTGTGGATACAATTTTTAATTTGTTGGGAACAAAGAGACACAGGCTTTCGTATGAGGTTAGAAAGATTTTGAGACCTTGGGAGTATGTCAAAAATTAGCCCATCTCTCACAATTGGGCTGATTTCTTCTTTTTTGATTACATAACTATCATTAGAGTATATGGTTGCACTCACCCTCCTCACATTCTTCCTAAATTTTTTCCTCCTAGAATTTCTTTCTTAGAATTTGTATGGCAAATTACTTGGTTAGATAAGGAATTTCTAGAGGGGCACAAGAAGGGAACTTTTATCCCGAGGTTATGGGTGGGTTTTGATTTCTCCATTGGGAAGAAAATGTTTGATATGATAAATGATTTCTTAAAGCAATATAGAATGTCTACAACAATTGCCAGATTCTGTGATCCTGAGAACTTTGTGCAGACAGCCCTAAAAAGGATGAATCCTTAGCAAAAAATCAGAGACCATGAGCCATTGGATGATGAGGATGTTGTGAGGAACAAATTGAATAAACAGGAAGTTCAAGATAGGAGAAGGAGGTGGAATGACCTCCTAAGAGAAGAATCTAAATGGAAAGAATCAGATAACTCATTCTCTAGTTTTTTCCCTGATCTCCCATATTTCCAAAGGATAGAGAAAATGCTAAAATCCTATGAAACTTTAATGTCACAAGTACCTCAATTCAGTGCTGAAGATGTACAATCCAAAGGATCCCCTGTTCTAATTGCACTACATGATTAAGAGCACCAAGAAGAATAGAAGGAGGAACAACAAGAGGAGGAAGAACAAAAAGAAGAACAACATGAAGAAGAAGAAGTCGGTGAAGAGGCCACTTCAGCTAGAGAGATACCAAGAAAGAAATAGAAGAAAGAGCATAAAATGGTGCAAGATAGAAAAAACATGGTGAAAGCCATGATATCTGAGCATGGTAAATACTTTAGAAAATTGAGAAGGCAACTGTAGAAGGAGCCAGAAGCTGAGGGTCAAGGGGAAAATCAAATGGTTTTGTTTGAAAAGGATGATGAGAGGGTCATGATGGTAAATGAATTCATGAAGGATGATGAGTTCATAAAGTCTCAAGAGTTCAAAACTTTCTTGGTTAAATTGAAACAAAAGAATTCGAGACAAGAGATAACTATAAAAGAAGAAACTGTAGATAAAAATGAGGAAATTGTACAAAAACTTCAGGACTATGACCCTGAGACTAAACAAATTATTGTTGAACAAGCTAGGTTGCTGGTACAAAATAGTGGTGTGATGTTGATGCCTGGTTGGAAACTACAAACCACTTTCATTATTGATTAGATTAGGAGGCAGGAAGATCCTTTTCTTAAAATAGAATTTGAGATGGATGAAGTCTTAAAAGGATCAGGATTTGATCCTAAATCCAAAACCCTAGCAATATGGTCGCTATCTCCTGCCACACAGAAACCCTTGGTCATGACTATCAGAGAGGAAAATAGGGTAGACAAGATGATATGGAATCTACAAAATACTTCAGATACTGAGATAGCTCAGTTAATGACATAGGTTTCATTTATGAATTTGGCAAAATTTGATCACCTATCAAAGAGATATGAGATGAATTTTGGCCAAATGATGGCCCTAGCAAAGAAACATGAAGAAGTGGTGGTCCAAAACCACACATTAGGAGAGTAAATTGCCAAATTAAGTGAAGAACTAATAGAATGTAAAAGGGAGAAGACTCCAACCTTTGAGGAGGTAAGAAAAGTCAAGATAGATGTTGTCAAAGGGGTTAAGGAAGATTCTGCATTGGAAAAAACACAATCAAAAGATGTATCACAGGAACAGGGCATGAGTGCTATGTCTGTCATTTTACTCATCTTGTAGCACAGAATTGAAGTCTTGAAACAAAAAATTGATATAGTGTATACATTATATGGATCATTACAAGAGGCCTCAAAGATAGCTACGGAAGCCATGGTTTTCTTAGAGCCCACCTTCAAACTTTGGTTAGGAAAGGAAATAATTTTGGACAAGCTAAAAATAGCTATGTTGTACAGTGATGACTTCCCAGATAAAGTAACAAACACTATTGATATGGTCAGTAAGTTGAATGATACTTTTACCTTTTTTAATGGAAAATCTGATCTAATAAACAGTAAGTTGCAATTGTTTGGTGATCAATGTCCACCATTGATCCCAAAAATTTATGAGGAAATAGGGGTTTTGAAAGCACAATCAGATTGGGTATCTGGTTTTGATGCTATACTAGGAAATCAAGATATAAAGCAACACTTAGAAAAGGACATGAATGCAGAATATTGCAATGAGCTACTCGATAGCATTTTCAAAGTTGAAAGAGATATGGCCAAATTTGTGTCTGAGGCCAGAACTGCCATGGATGCCAGGTGGGTGGAAGCTGTTGCTAAACTGAAAGAAGAAAAGGATTTTGATTGGCCAACCGCCAAAGAAGTAAATAGGTGGGAGGCAAAGCTGAAAGTATGAAGAGGACATTGTCAACAACAAAAACAAACCTTTTTCAGGCTTTGCAAATAAGCCGTCACCTTCGGTTACAAAATTTTGTCTCTAGTTTGTTGCAAAGTTGTTGCAAAAAGATTTTTGTAAATTTTCCTAGTATGTCGGTAGCTTGTTGCATCCTTTTGTTATAAAAGGATTCCAAGACTACTGGGAAAATACATAGCCATTTCATTTTGAGAGAATACCAATATAATTGTAAACTTTGGTTTTAGACCAATATAGTAGGTTTTTCGAGAAATATTTGTTGAATGTAGCAAGTGATTATGACTTTTGAATAAAATCCAGTTCACAGTTTCTGAAGCATATAATGAGTATTGTGCCTTCATTTTAGTATTTTGAATCTTGTTTAAATTGAATGTTTTAGGAATGTTCAATTTATATATCTGTCAGGCAGATTATGAAATACTTCTAGGGTTCTTTCAAGGAGAGAATAAAAAATGCCTTGGAAATGTTTCAATAAGATTCAGGGTATAAAATGAATTTGATGGATTAACTTGATTAAGTGTACGGAAATAGATGTACAAGGTATATCTATGTTTATGTCAGATGTTGTAATTGCCTTAAGTCTTGTCCATAATCAGTCTGGTTAAAATTGTTCATAAATGACTCCATGCCCTAGGATTGAGCACTGGTTTATTTTCATTTAATCAAATGACTATCATTATTAAAATTAATCTTTACTTTCAGTCTGGTCTCTTTTAGTAAAAGTTACAGTGATCAATTCCTATAATTTCATCCAAAGTTAATTAGAATAATTTAGTGATTTCATTATTCTAAGTTTAAAGGGTAATCCCACCTGAGTTAGTGGAGCGCAAAGTGTAGGAGGTTTCAAAACCTTGTGTCTGTTGTTCGACTCTTTGCTTGGTCAGTGTCAGGGATAAATAGAGTGAACCCTCTGAGGAATATTTTCACATCAGCAAGAAAAGGAACTAACAGAGGGCACTCAAAATCTTGAAATGCAGTCCATGCAGGTACTTGTAACAGCCCCCACAGGTGAAGTAGGATATTATAAATGTAGCCGGCTGCAAAAAATCCATGGGTAGTGACGTTCTTGAAGTGCCCTGCTTCTTATCAATCTCCAACTGTGTGTCACTATGTACGGTAAATTGTGTCGTAGCTGAGTGTAAGTCAATATCCTTACTCCACTTTTCTCCTTCTTGTGGCAACTTTGTAACCTCTGCCACAATGTCTTCTAATAATTCAACCCTCAGACCCGTCACTACTGCAAACACACTGTTCAAAGTATTCAGAAATTGAAAAGCAATTTCGTCATCCAAGCCATTAAGGCTTAATCAGTAATCCAACCATCCCTAATTCTGAAACAATTCATAGGCAGCCGGGTCCCCAAGTAACACTTGATGATCTGTAGGCTCATGCCTCTAAAGGTCTCCACCCATTGCAAATGATAAGAAAGCGGCTCTACAGGAGCTGCTCAGTCACTACAGAAAACTGGAAAATGCAGGACTTCTTATGGATGCAAGATGTTTTTGTTTTTCTTTACGAGAAAAGTGAAGTACAAGATAGCTTTTAATTCTAAGCAAGCAAGCATTATTTTGAATGGTTTTCATAAATACATTCACGTGTGTTAAGGTTCACCACCTGAACACGTCCCAAAATTGCCATTATTAATTGAACCTTAACTTTAATTTGCTTTCAAATCAACTTTTAAATCATGATGACTTTATCACTGAAGGACAGATAAGCTCCCACATGACGGCGGTCACCATGAAAAGACAAGAAAGAAATGAAGTTTTCCTTTTTGCATGCTAAAATTAAATTGGAAATATTGAAACAAGCATTAAATAACCCCTCCCCCAACTAAGTATAAGGCATGGGTCCCACTAGGCCATTGCGTGCAACAATAGAAAAAGAAAAGAACACTCATTTCAAAATAATAAATGAATAAAATAAGATATGTGCAAAAGTATGTGTTACTAACCTGAGTTGCTGCAGGAAGAGTGTAAAGTTAGGTGACATGCACTGATGGAGTGATGTTGCGGTGTGGACACATGGAAGAGAGAGGAGGTGATGCAGATTTTTATTACGAAGAAAGAAAATCATGGAAGTGAAATGTTTATTATAGAAGTTAGAATAAAATCACAGGTTGGCTAAAATCTGGGTAGAAGACCCAGATGCTTTGGCTGCAGGAATGATGCTATCTGAGCTCTATTGGAACTGCTACAAGAAGTCTTGACAACTCACAGGCTTGTGATATATCTTTAGATGATGCCCATTAAAAAGGAGTTTGAATCTGACATTATCAATTGTAGATAGTTGAACGACACCATTATCAAATATAGAGACTATTTCATAGGACCCTAACCAATGGGTTTGAAATTTGCTAGGAGTATGCTGATATCTTGAATCATAGAGCAACGCCCAATCTCCATTGGAATTTTTTTTATCTTTGATGAATCTGTCATGCCACTTCTTTTGCTGCTTCTAAATCAGTTATGTGCTATGAAGTGCAGATTTCCTATATTCATCCAATCCATTGAGCTGCAGGAACATGTCCTCTTGTGTCTTGTTCAGGTTAATATCCAATTCCAATGTTGTCCTGAGAGTCTTATGGTGAAACTCAATACGCATGGATGCAGATTTCCCATAGACAGACTCAAAAGGAGTGAATCCAGTAGTGGTTTTCTAAGTTGTGCGGTAATCCCATATGGCTTTAGGAAGGCGAGTAGCCCAATCCTTTTTGTGAACTACAACTATTTTGGTAAGAATGGCCTCTATTTCCTGAAAACACATGGAAAAGATGGCCTTTAGAGAGGCTCATCACTTGGTACAACTGGTTTGATATGTGTGAAGCCTGTGTCTTCCATGAAACATATTTCATCTTTGTGCTTTTCAACCAGTTGCTCAGGAATCTTGGTTATTTCTATCATCTTTTCCTTGAACTCAAGGAAGTATGCAGACATGACGGACTCAAATTTGTCTCCTAGTGACATAATCAGTTCAATAATCTATTGGGTTACCAGTTTGGTAGAGTCCCATACAACTTTTCCTACTGAAGGAAAGTATTATTTAAAGTAGAAAAATGTACACATAATAAGTGATCCAAACTTACATGTGTTTCTCTTTGCAGACCTAATTTTGATCATAATCTCATCTAGTTGTTTAAGTAGGATCTCACATAGATCCATCTGAATTCCTTTTGTTACAATCTTGTAAGTTGTGCTTACTACTGTTGCAGAAATTTTGTTCATTCTGCTAGCCTGAAAATTTTTGTAACCAATAACAAATGCACCAAATTTTAACTCTTCATCTATGATTGTGTTGTTGCCTCCACTTTTAAACATGCAGCCATTTCAGAAAAGTGGAAGTATTGCATCTTAGTAAAGTTCAATCGCGTTTGAGTCTAGGTCAGTGTCGTTTAGGTAGTTGGGAATCACCATCAGATTTTCCATTTCTCCCTTCTCCCTCTGCATTTCCCTAGCCGGGTGGATTTCTCCCTCACGCGTGATAAGTCCGCGGGTAGTCTAGTGCCTAATCCGATGGGGGTTCTCGCATCATTTTGATCCTTGCAAAAATAATCATCACTGGCGGAATTCTCCATTCAACAGTTAAACACAGGCTTGCGGGATTTTGGAAATCGTCTTCTCCACTGCGGGTTTCTACCTGCGAAGTTGATTTTCCGCGAAGTATGAATGACAATGATTGCAGAAGTATATTGTGAAAATAAATGGCCTTGGACAGTGAAAATGGTTACCTAAAGCATAGAAATGGATCCAGGGAACAGTTAAAAGGAATTTTGGATTCAAGAAAGACTCAAAGCGGAGAATTGGAATTCAACTTCTCCGTGGCGGAATTCTACCTGAGAAGGTAATTTTCTGCCAAGACAGAAAAGAAGAGAAGTTTTCATGCGTTGCGGGTTTCGCACCTCTCAGGTGATTTTCCGCAAAGTAGAACTTTGCAGTGTGCGGATTTCGCACCTCTTAGGTGATTTTCCACAAGCTTAGTTATAATGAGGTGGACCCCACAACGGGTTTCCGAAGCACTTTTTCCATTTTCCGAGTAAGAGAGAAATGTATAAATACTGGCTCGGAGATTAAAATAAAGCATTTGCAGAGAATTGAAAATTTCCTTCTCCACGACGGAGTTCTCACTCATAGAGGGATTTTCCGCAAAGGAAATAAATGTAGTCTTGTGTTAAGCGGAATCCTTTCAAGTGGAGTACCCCGTTTATGATTTTCTGCAAGCTCAGGGAAAACGGAAAAGTAAGTGAATTTAATGAAATGTTTCCGTTAGGGCAACAGGAATGGTGAAAAGACTTCAAGGTAGCCGTTAGGGCTCCTCAGTTATGGTGTTAACGGGTTTATTCATAAATTCGTTCGTGTGGCGGGAATGCTAAAAATCAACAGTTGCTTTTAGAATTCTATAAAGATGAATGTGCAAACAGTATCTCAATCTACTATTTTCTCTCTTGCTGTTATTCTTCCTAATTCATTTGCATCCTTAGCATCTTTACTGTGAGCTTTATACTTTGTGTTTTCGAAGGCTCCTATTATTGTATAGAAAAATGGCCGCTAGGTTCTCCGGTTTTGACAGATTGAATGGCATCAAAACCACTCTGTAGAATCTCACAGATACTTCTCTACATTTTTATGACCTACATGATCTCCAGAAAAGACTGAAAGCAGAGCAAATTCATCCCATTACAGAGAAGCTTAGAGAAAGTGGCTTGATTGAAGCGGCAGGGTTTCCAGTGGACGTCCAAGCTCTAGAATTGATATATGAATGTATCAACCACTACAACCCAGACACCAGATAGATTATATTGTTGAATGACACACTGCTTCTATCTATTGATTGTCAAAAAGTGGTGAATTGCTTTCGGGTACCTGAGCGGGATGAATTCTCCAACTTAACAGTATTGCATGCTGCTTCTGAGTTTTCTGCAAAGAAAATGGTGTGGATGAGAGAAATTATGCACTCATGGTTTCAGAAGCCACAAGGCACTAAAAGCAAGGTGCTGAAGAATCTATTTGGATCAGACCTCAAGCCTGAAATTGTTGATATTCTTGTGCTCATTCACAGAATGAAAGCTGAAGTCAAAGCCCTAAATTTCATTGAGCATTACTTCTTCATAGTACAAGTAATATGCTTAGGTACACAATATGTTGATTGGGCTCAGGAGGTAAGTGAAAATCTATCCAATGCCCTCCGTGCCACAAAGTTCTACAATACATTTTATATGTCTTCTTTCCTCATCTATATGTTGGCATCACTACAAATATGGCCGGTCCTTCCGAGATTGGAAGATTTCCCAGATAATGTTAAATGCTATGAATTTTACCCATGTTTGCAATTACATAACAGCTATGGAGATTATGTCTGAGTGAATGATGCTTTCACTATGAGAATTTGTAGGGAATTGCAAGGGTTCCTTCAACGGAGATTTAGTCCAGAAGCGATGGAAGCCATTAGCTAGTTTGGGAATTTCTTCATTCATTTCTCATCATTTTCTTATTTGCGCCTTGCAGCCTTTGATGGATTCCCCTTGAAGCTGCCAAGATATCCAAGTGATATGATTGTGCTGATTGAAATGGTGAGACAAGAAGTGCACATGAACCTGTTGAGTGAAAGCTTGAGAAAGAAAGGGTATGAATTCCCTATGAAGGTCGGGGATTTCAGTTGCGAATCCTGTTCGGATGCAAAGAACATGCTGAAAACATTCAAAACCAGATATCACCTAGAATAATATGGGGTGATCAGGCCTATGTTTGACCCCAAAGGCTATGCAAGAGATGTATTGCAGATTGGAAGCATAGTTAGACACATCACTGACTTTGAAGACTATTTTGCTGACTGCAAAGATGAATTTGAAAGCCGTGACCGTGCTTTTTCTAGGTTCACAATTGAACAGGTGAAGACATATGGTATTAACTTGGATATTGAAGGAATTGAAGATGATGGCTAGAATATATATAGCAACACTTATTTGACCAAAATTAGAAACACCTCCATCAGTTTTGAGCCTAGTGGAGAAGTCGCAGAGGACTTAGAGACAATGAAGGCAAAAATTATCAAGAGGACGGGAAAATGGGTTGAATGGATAGCTAAAAAGAAATGAACAAAAAATAAATCTACTCAAGCATCTCCATCAGTAGCTGCTTCATCCTCCACTCAGGGGACCACTACAAGTGTGATGCCAACAATCTCTCAAGGACCCGCTCAGCCTGTGGGAGGAGGTGACCAACCACCAGACAAGAATATTCCATTGGATAAGACCTGTCATGATGGCTCTCGACCAGTGATTAGGACCCAAATTGAAGAGAAGAAAGTAGAATAACCAAAATATAGTGCAACTACTCCTAGCACCACTCCGATCTCATCTTCTTAGGTTACTCCAGTGCCTTTGCCTCATCCTAGTCCTAGCACTCCTGTGAGTGTAACATTGCTACCCGTGGACAGTTCTCCAGTGCAAGTTGTGGATTTGGGAGATGGAGAGAGTAGTAGTAGTGAATCTTCAAAATCAGACAGAGCAGCTAAGAAGACCGCCATAAAAAGCCAAGCCCCTTTGAAGTTGGTCCCTCAAGTCCCAAAAAATCCTTTTGCCACACCTACAGTAGCAGCCATCCCAGTTAAAAGGAAGATGTTCAGCATAGATTCACTGGGGGCTGCATCCCAAGTAATAAGTACTAAGTCATGGCTGGAAGACACCCTGGAGAGAAAGAAATGAAGGAGAGAAGAGAGTACTCTAGCAGAAGATACTATTTCCCTTGCGATATAGTCCGGATCAGCACTGGCCCAAGCCAAGAAGCAGAAGTCACTATCAATATTAGGCCATGATCCATCCACAGGTCACTTGACCATGGAGATAGCTAAGCCCAACAAAGAGGGCAGATAGGAGGATATGGCTATTGATGATTTTACACTGCATTCAATAGACCTCGGTGAAGCAAGGCATGATACCAAGGTTGGTCTATGGAAGTCAACCAATGAAGTCATTGAAGAACAATTAGAGAGCCTGAAGTCTTCCAAAGTAAGGATGAAGGAAGAGATTGAAGAATTGAATCAATTCATCCAACAATTGGTGTCTCCTCTAGCAACCATCTCTAGAGTGACTGTGACAAAGAACCCCACGACCATCGAAGTACAAGCTCTTGTTTCTCGACTCCAGGAAGACAGGCATTTCAGCCAGATTGGTAAAGAATGGATTGGAAAGGTCAGAGAAGATGGGATTACGGTTATAGAATAGATTGGGAGCAATATCCTAAGGTTGGAGAAAGAAATAGAAAACATTCTGACAAACAGTAATGTTCTGGCAGGAGAAAGAGCAAAGAGTGACGAATGCGGTGCACTCTCAAAAATGATCCTACAAATGAAAGGGAAAGAAGCCATAGAGGCAAAAATTCTATCAACAGGAAATGAGCCTATAGTTGAATGGCTTAAAAGTATGGTATTTAGGTCTGAAATGATACTATCAACAGAAAAGGGACTTAGTGAAACAGGGAACAAAATAAGTGAAATCCAGAACAGGGGATTTGAGCTAATAAAAGAACTACATACAGACTCCCAAACTAGCGGCTAGCAGAATGTGTTAATTGATGTCAAATTAATGAAAGAGAATTTCTCTAAGTACTTAGACAGTTTGATTGATGCGTCTGCAAGTGGCACGAACAGAGCTACAGAATTGCAAAAGCTGAGCGGGCACATACACGTGGCCATGGAAGAGCTGCCGAAGCAGTTAAACATGACAAAGAAGGTGGCTAGAGATCATTCCCAGTGGATCTTAAGATATACCAACATCTACATTCCCAGACATGAAGAGTTAGTTCCAATAGTGGTCACTGCCAAAGCTTATCGGACAAAGATAGAAAAAGAAAAAGAGGCCAAATGATTTAGATTCCCCTTTTCTTTTCTGTTTCTTTCCCCTTGTAATTTTTTAGCGACATAAGTGGTTTTCTTGCCATCTGTCATTTAGAGGGAGATGAACTGATTAGAATTCCTTTGTAATGGTCATCCCCTGGCTCTATATGTATGAAGTTGAAAGATTAATGAAAGGTCGACAAATTTTTGGTGTGGAATACTTGATGTTGCAGAGACAATTGAAGAGTGTTTTATGTCAATGATTTTCTATTCCAATTAGTCAGAAGTTGTTAATTATATGATTCTTTCTATTAATCTAAATTGCAGTAGGAAGGAAAGGATGTTTCATTCCTTTTTTGTGAAGATGTGAATAAACCTTAGTAGGATGTGTTGTGGGATATTAAGGGAAGGATTCATTAGAATTTTTTCATCATTTCATTCTTTGTTAGCAGTAGCTGTAGATTAGTTGAGGTTGAATGTATGAATTCATAGGATTTGTGAGTTCTAAAACTTAGTTCATATATTAGAAAGCTCTCCTTGCCTGGATTAAGTTCTGTTTAGGCTTAATTCAGTTTGCCTCTTTTACTCCCGGGTTAAGAGCATACCCCATGTTAGTTTAGGATCAAGACATAATTCATTGAATATCATTCATATAGGGAGCTGTAACAACCAATTCAGAGAAAGGCTAGTAGTCTTGAAAGGCTTTTCAACTGTTGTAACCAGATATTGTTCATAATTTGGGCGTTAGACAGTCATATTCCTAAGAAGCAAGAAAGGAGAAATCTATTTACCAACAGATTTTTGGCGACTCTACTGGGGAATCAAATAGTCGCTAGACCAGTACATCGTATAATGGGGAAAAATGGTACTCCATCATGAGAATATATTTCCAGTGCTCCAACCAAACCTTGGTTTTCAAGATGACCAAGAAGACATAAGCTCATCTCTCAATACATTTGTTTGGAGATATAGGAGGAACGCTGAGCATTACCGAAACGCGAGCCAAGTATTAGAGGAAGAAGAAAGAAGGGCGGAAGCTTTAGAAAGAGCTATTCAAAGGAGGAATATCCAAAGAGAAAAAAGACAAGTGAGAAGGGAAGCCCAGTAGTAAACTTTTCTCAGCACCCTAGAACGCACAACATTCCTCAGGAGTACCAGAAAATAGGGTGGGCGTGATCCTACGTTTGACAAGCTATAAGAGCTTGGTTTTTCCGTCCTAGAAGTTCCTAAAAGAAGAGGAGAAAAGAAGAGTCAGAGCAGACCGGCCTCCCCTATTAGGAATCAAATTACTTCACAAAGCACTTGCCAGGTATTGACTCTTCACGGTATCAATACTCCCCCGGTTGTTAATTTTCCACCATATAGTGCAAGGGCTGTCATGGCTATTCCATGGGCTGTAGTAGTTGGACCTTTAGCGTTAGCGGCTTATTATCCACTTCCTACTAGGTCAAGGAAGAGCTTTCCTAAGTTTTTAGGTGACAGAAAGGTCACTCCCGATGAGCATATCAAGGCATTCTTTGTAGCTACTCACATTTTAGGAGTGGCACATGAGGACGTTGCGGTAAGATTGTTTGTTGAGACCCTGACAAAGAGTGTCGCAGACTGGTTCTATCATCTGGATGATGGATCTATCACTAGCTAGAATATGATGAGAATGGCGTTCAAAGCACGATTTAAGACTGCCGAAGATGAGCATGCTCTGTTAACGCAACTGGCATCCATCAAGAAGCAACCTCACATGAGTATGAGGGATTTTGTAGCCAGCTTCAACAAAATCACCAGTAGAATCCCCGCTACTGCTAGGCCTATTTCTGGTAATCTCAAGACATTCTTCATAAGCACAATGCCTCCAGATGTTAATTATGGTTTAAGGCGAGCACGCCCTGCCGATCTAGCAGGTGCACAAACAAGAGCCATTGAGTGCGAAGATGACTTGATCTCCGCGGGAAAGTGGAAAAGAGAAATTCAAACCAAAGGAAGCTCCAGAAAAACTTCATCATCTGATGAAATGCTTTAGAAGTTGTCAAATGAGTTGGTTGCGATGAAAAAGTAGTTACCTAGCTCCAACAACTCTTATCAGCGAAATTTTCAAAATGTGCCGGGAAGAGGTGCAGATAATAAGTTTCCGCAACTTACAGGCCCTCAGCCTAGGCTGCAAATCGAGGCGGTACCAAAGAAAGGGAACATGTGCGTGTTTCATTTGACTACAGATCATGATGGTGAGAACTATCTAGAAACCATCTGCATCATGCAGTTGTTAGCCACTAATGAGCTGAATGTAGCAGCTCCTTGTGTAGATTTGGATACATACTCCAATGGCGACTCTGGAAATTTATTTGTGGAGTATAAATCCAAATCTGAAACCAAAAGTGAATGCTATGCTACCATTGACGGGACTTCGTATCAAGTACTCACCCGAGGATAGAAGTTGAAGAACTAGTCTTCGATCCAACCTCTCAAAGGTGACTCTGTTCCTTCCACGAGCAATGCTCATGCTGATCAAGGAGCCTAAAATTCTCAAATGGGTAAGGATAAAGCACCTTTTGATTTTATCCAATTTTGTGAAGAAGAAAAAATCCAGATTTCCCCTATAGATTATTTAGCTTCACATCCTTCTGAATTAAAAATACTAGTGGAGAGATGTAAGGGGAATGTCTCAAGTTTGAACAACAATGTGACTATAGAAGAGGAGGGTGAAACATTAATAGCTAATTTGTTTCATCAAGAAGAATGTACTGTGTTAGCAACTTCTCCT
>MU227084.1:2575826-2601230 GCA_018584345.1 Thuja plicata
ATCATATGGGGTGATCAGGCCTATGTTTGACCCCAAAGGCTATGCAAGAGATGTATTGCAGATTGGAAGCACAGTCAGACACATCACTGACTTTGAAGACTATTTTGCTGACTGCAAAGATGAATTTAAAAGCCGTGACCGTGCTTTTTCCAGGTTCACAGTTGAACAGGTGAAGATATATGGTATTAACTTGGATATTAAAGGAATTGAAGATGATGGCCAGAATATGTATAGAAACACTTATCTGACCAAAATTAGAAACACCTCCATCATTTCTGAGCCTAGTGGAGAAGTCGCAGAGGAATTAGAGACAATGAAGTCAAAAATTATCAAGAGGATGGGAAAATGGGTTGAATGGATAGCTAAAAAGAAACGAACAAAAAATACATCTACTCAAGCATCTCCATCAGTAGCTGCTTCATCCTCCACTTAGGGGACCACTACAAGTGTGATGCCAGCAATCTCTCAAGGACCTGCTCAGCCTACGGGAGGAGGTGACCAACCGCCAGACAAGAATATTCCATTGGATAAGACCTGTCATGACGGCTCCCAACGAGTGATTGGGACCCAAATGGAAGAGAAGAAAGCAGAAGAACTGAAAGATAGTGCAGCTACTCCTAGGACCACTTTGATCTCATCTTCTTAGGTTACTCCAGTGCCTTTGCCTCATCCTAGTCCTAGCACTCCTGTGAGTGTAAAATTACTACCCGTGGACAGTTCTCTAGTGCAAGTTGTGGATTTGGGAGATGGAGAGAGTAGTAGTAGTGAATCTTCAAAATCAGATGGAGTAGCTAAGAAGACCATCGGGACAAGCCAAGCCCCTCCGAAGTTGGTCCCTCAAGTTCCAAAAAATCCTTTTGCCACACCTACAGTAGCAGCCATCCCAGTTAGAAGGAAGATGTTCAGCATAGATTCACTGGGGTCTGCATCCCAAGTAATAAGTTCTAATTCATGGATGGAAGACACCTTGGAGAGAAAGAAACGAAGGAGAGAAGAGAGTACTCTAGAAGAAGATACTACTTCCCTTGCGGTACAGTCTCGATCAGCACTGACCCAAGCCAAGAAGCAGAAGTCACTATCAATATTAGGCCATGATCCAGCCATAGGTCACTTGACCATGGAGATAGCTAAGCCCAAAAAAGAAGGTAGATAGGAGGATATGGCTATTGATGATTTTACACTGCATTCAATAGACCTCGGTGAAGCAAGGCATGATACCAAGGTTGGTCTGTGGAAGTCAACCAACGAAGTCATTGAAGAACAATTAGAGAGCCTGAAGTCTTCCAAAGTAAGGATGAAGGCAGAGATTGAAGAATGGAATCAATTTATCTGATAATTGGTGTCTCCTCTAGCAACCAACTCTAGAGTGACGGTGACAAAGAACCCCACGGCCGCCGAAGTACAAGCTCTTGTTTCTCGACTCCAGGAAGATAGGCATTTCAGCTAGATTGGTAAAGAATGGATTGAAAAGGTCAGAGAAGATGGGATTATGGTTATAGAATAGATTGGGAGAAATATCCTAAGGTTGGAGAAAGAAACAAAAAATGTTCTGACAAACAGTAATGTTCTGGCAGGAGAAAGAGCGAAGAGTGACGAATGCAGTGCACTCTTGAAAATGATCCTACAAATGAAAGGGAAAGAAGCCATAGAGGCAAAAATTCTATCAACAGGAAATGAGCCTAAAGCTAAATGGCTTAAAATTATGGTATTTAGGTCTGAAATGATACTATCAACAGAAAAGGGACTTAGTGAAACAGGGAACAAAATAAGTGAAATCCAGAACAGGGGATTTGAGCTAATAAAAGAACTCCATACAGACTCCCAAACTAGCAGCCAGCAGAACGTTTTAATTGATGTCAAAGTAATGAAAGAGAATTTCTCTAAGTACTTAGACAGTTTGATTGATGCGTCTGCAAGTGGCACGAACAGAGCTATAGAATTGCAAAATTTGAGCTGGCACATACACGTGGCCATGGAAGAGCTGTTGGAGTAGTTAAAAATGACAAAGAAGGTGGCTAGAGATCATTCCCAGTGGCTCTTAAGATATACCAACATCTACATTCCCAAACAAGAAGAGTTAGTTCCAATAGTGGTCGCTGCCAAAGCTTATCAGACAAAGATAGAAAAAGAAAAAGAGGCCAAATGATTTAGATTCCCCTTTTCTTTTCCATT
This sequence comes from Thuja plicata, assembly GCA_018584345.1. NCBI lineage: Eukaryota > Viridiplantae > Streptophyta > Pinopsida > Cupressales > Cupressaceae > Thuja > Thuja plicata. Next base: position 2,577,999 of record MU227084.1, read on the forward strand.
TCTTTCCCCTTGTAATTTGTTAGTGACAGAAGTGGTGTTCTTGCCATCTATCATTTAGAGGGAGATGAACCGATTAAACTTCCTTTGTAACAGTCATCCCCTGGCTCTATATGTATGAAGTTGAAAGATTAATGAAAGGTCGGCAAATTTTTGGTGTGGAATACTTGATGTTGCAGAGACAATTGAAGAGTGTTTTATGTCAATTATTTTCTGTTCCAATTAGTCAGAAGTTGTTAATTATATGATTCTTTCTATAAATCTGAATTACACTAGGAAGGAAAGGATGTTTCATTCCTTTGTTGTGAAGATGTGAATAAACCTCAGTAGGATGTGCTGTGGGATATTCAGGGAAGGATTCATTAGAAGTTTTTCATCATTTCATTCTTTGTTAGCAGTAGTTGTAGATTAGTTGAGGCTGAATGTATGAATTCATAGGATTTGTGAGTTCTACAACTTATTTCATAGATTAGAAATCTCTCCTTGCCTGGATTAAGTTCTGTTTAGGCTTAATTCGGTTTGCCTCTTCTGCTCTCGGGTTAAGAACATACCCCATGTTAGTTTAGGATCAAGACATAATTCATTGAATATCATTCATATAGGGAGCTGTACCTACCAATTCAGATAAAGGCTAGTAGTCTTGAAAGGCTTTTCAACTGTTGTAACCAGATATTGTTCATAATTTCGGCGTTAGAGAGTCATATTCCTAAGAAGCGAGAAAGGACAAATCTGTTTACCAACACGTGTTTACTTTGAGACCTCTGTTGTCTCCTTCTGAATTGGTGAGTTTTGTAACTTCTTTCATCGATGGATGTTTGTGTACCCTAGGCTTGTCAGTTATCGGATAACCAATGACAGCATGAAGAACATACTTTGTTATTTTCTTGGGTTGGTCTAGCCATAGTTTGTTGTCGTGCATCGTACTCAAGACAATCCTCATCCATTCTGTCTTGAATTCCCTTGGGAAATGTAGGGCATTGGTTAACCCTTTGACCTCCAACTATTTATTTTCTTCTTTTAGTTTTCCTTTGGCATCACATAGCTTCTTAAAAGCTTCATCCATTTATAGATCACCTATCTCTAGGATCTTGCAGTGAATATAAGACCTAATGTCTTCTATGAGAAAAACCCTACGCAAAATTTTTGAAAATGCATTGTTTTCATCGGGTTTCGATGCAATCTCTGGACATATCTTGTATTTAGGTTCTACACATGTGTTGTTCTTGATTAGTTTCACCACATTCTTCTTTTTATTCTTTAAATTAGCAGTTCTTGATGTAGTTTCCATTATTTTCCAAGTACTTAGGGTTTTCTTGAAATTAGGGCTTTTCTTGACAAAATAGTAACATAAATCTTTCATTTTCTTTGGTACATACTTCAATTCGCAATGGTGATGAGGAATCTATTCTCTGTGTGTTTAATCAATTTGTAAACGCTTCTTCTTTCTACACATTAATCACTTTGATGTCACTCTGCTTTCTCTTCGAATCGCGGGTGAAAAATGAAGTTGTCATGTCAACTATTTATAGACTTTTTGACCTAAGTCTTTGCAATAAATGCTCAATAATTTGTCAAGACGTGAAGATGGGTTTTGTTGGGAGGATATTTCAAATAATCATTGGTGAAGACATGATGCTTTGGTCAGTTGTTAACCATTTTGATTTTACTGACGGATATCGGTATTCTATCACGACCACTTCTGAACTTTGTTGTCTTACCAACGGTTGTCGGGTTACACTAGCACTCTACCATTTTTACTAGTTAACCGACAATTTTTGGTAAGTGTGAATAACTCATTATTGTGTTCACCAATGATTTTCGGTAAGTGTTTATTGACATTTTTGCATTCTTAAATTGGTAAAAAGTACAGTAGTATGCATCTTCCATTCATGCAGATCTTGACTATCTATCAATTTATATAATGGAACTGATGCAAAATATAACTTGGTATAGTGCAGTTCCATACTTACTTGTTCAACTCAAGTGGGGTTAGTGGTGTCACCAGATCCATTAGATGGCATCTCACCATTTTCATTTCTTGGTCTAGCCTCATCATTGCTTGAAGCTTTTATCCACATTTTGTCTCTTGCCCTCTAGATATCTTCAATGGTGTTACCATTGGGATATGTGCTTGTTTCTCTCAATCTATCTTTGCAATCTTTCTTGAGATGACCAACTTTGTGATAGTGTAAGTATGCCATTCTAGGGTTTTTTGAGCCTCTAGATCTTTTGGTCCATGCTCTCATGCAGTTTGAAGTGATGTGACCATATTTGCCACATTCTGTATAGTTTTTCCAAGTGTTGTAATCCCATAAATATTGATTACTGATTCTTTTTGGCTGATAAGGAACTTCTTTACCTTTTGGCTTCCATGCTTGCCTTTCCTTTTTCCAGCATTCTTGAGATGTGTTTCCATTCATCTTGCATGTAGGACAGTATTTGTCCATGTAGGTTTCCTTATTTGGCTTGTCTATCTTGTTCTTGCATTCATACGCCTTATGTCCTTTCTTGTTATATTTATAACAGAATCCTATGAATGAAGATGTAGATGTATATTTAGGAGTACCTTTCATTTTACCTCTCCATGTATTTGATGTGTGCCCTTGCTTTCCACAATGCTTGCATGTTTTCTTTCTTGGTCTTGGATTTTTGTAGACATTTTTTGGATTTGATGATTCTCCATTTTTGGTAAAGCCTATACCGCTATTGTTGATGACTCTTCCTTGTCCTTCAAGAAAGTCATCCATTCTTTTATTGCTTTCTTCAGCCTTTCTGATAATCTCATTTTGTTGTTGCTGAATTCTAACCTCATGCTTTAGCTTTTCATTTTCTTCTCTTAGTTCACTGATAATCTATATTCTCTCAATGAGTTCCACATTTATTCTATTTGCTTCTTGACTCATAAGGATAATCTAATTTGTGAGATCATGGTGATGCTCACCATGTCATTAAATTTCCATTTCCTTTTCCTTTAGTTTCTCTCAAATCTTCCTTTTATCATCAATAGCAAGTGTTCTTTCTATTTCAGCATGTCTGGCAGAACTCGTCACATCAATCATTCTTACCATCTGGGTCTTTTGACCGATTTGCAGCATCTTTATTTTCTCTGTCAGATGTTGATTAATCTCTTTTATATTTTTTATGTTCTCTTCTAATGTATCTAATACATTACTTGCATTTGATCCTAAAGATTTAAAGAAATCTGGAATTTCTTCTTCCTGATAGTCTTTTTCATTGTTCCTGGTAGCCATGCCTTTTCTTTCATCCAACAACTCTCTCATCTTGATTCTTGCTTCTTTATATTGTTCATAGAACATCGGTATCTCAAGATTTTTTTTCTCAATATTCTTATCAAGTTTGTGCTTCTCCATTATATGATATTTTCTCTTAAGCCTTTAAGCTTTTCAACAAGATACTTAGCGCTGATACCAATTGTTGGAATTAATGGAAAGTAGTACTGAGAGGGGAGGGGTGAATCAATACCTCTAAAACTTTTAACACTTTACTCAATTTATCATTAATGATCATTCAATTCTAATTTACCAACCATTACTGTTATTCTTTCTTATGCATCTATTTTTTGTTCACAATCTTTACAATCATTTATAGAAACATTCATGAAATTGACAAACACAGAACACAAGATATGGTATCGCAGAAAACTCTTGTTAGGAAGTAAAAACTATGGTGGGGATGGCACCCACAAAAATTCACTATCTGCAGAATGGAAGGGAGCTGGTTAAGGCTTACAATTTGATCACTCTTGATGATCTACCCTATTAAGAGTATTAAGGTGGAGACCTGTTAAGATCTACTTTGTTAAGAGCTTTAGCAACACTAATTTAAGTGTGCACTCAGTAATGAGATTTACAATAGGACGGTTAAGCCCACCTTTCTTGAAAGGATTTCATTAGTATACTACACTTGTTAGAATGAGTACAAATGTTGGCCTGATTGTATGCAATCTACTATTGCTGATTTACAGATCCATTAAAGTCTTTACAATAATAATATCACCTTGAGTGATTGATGAATACCTTTTCTCTACTTGTCAGTGGCCTCTGTTTTGTTCTTGAAAACTGATTTGATTTTGTTTGTGTTCTTCTGCATGAATTCTCTATTTGGTATTTAGTTTCTCTTCATGGATACTACCTTCATTGAACAACTCTCTTTTTTTCAATTGATTGAGCACCTATTTATACAAGTATTGACCTATCTTAGAATTCACGATTTACAATGTTAACTCTCTGATCCAAGGTTTACAACTTGACCTTGATCTTTAGTTTGCATGTTTTAAAATAGTAAAACAAATTAAAAAAATAAAGATTACTTTGCTTCCTCTGCACATAATAGATTTAAAAGAAAATCAAGAATTTATAAATACAACTTCACTAATTTATCTGACGTGGAAAGTCAGATCGGCTTTTTGCGAGATGTAACTGACTGTCGGTTCTTGGTTCTCAGTTTGAACTTGTAGTCTGTCGGCGTTCCTTGACTAAACCATTCATCAGGTTCCCTATACCTGTCAGGTTCCTCTCTTTGCTGAGCTGTCAGGTAGCACTGTTGTTACTCATCAGGTATCATTTACCTTTTTGTCATTGGGAAACACTTTAACAATGTTTCTCAGGTAACATTAACATCGGATAGTGTTGTGCCCTGTCTGTCGGTGTATAGTAAACCAATGGTGCAGATCATGTTTTTCTGTAAGTATACTAATGGAAAAATATAATGCATTCATGGAAAACACCATCAAAGTCATTAAATATGCTTCCTCTTCCTAGGACAACATCTCAAACTGACCCAAAATAGAACTTGGGCAAAAACCAAAATTTTGGGAAAAGTTGTCGAGCAACTTTCAAAAGTTTAAAATGTTGCTCAAGCAACATTTGCACTTTTTACAATTTTGGATTTTCTCTTTTTCTAACTCCATGAATGGATTCCATAAATACTTAAACCATTTCCTATGTCTCAAAATACCCTAAAAATGTCCTAATCCTTTTGACTTCCCAACACACATTTTGTCCAATAGGACATTACAAAGGTCACTTGGACCAAAAACCACAAAACTTACTCACAAACTTCCCTAAAGCATTCCAAACTAACCCTAAACGTTTCCTAAACAACCTTAACAGATAAGAGAATGCATTTCACAACAAAATGAATGGCTTCAACTATATGTGCTCCTGCACCATTCTCCCCAAAACAAAAAGAAGTCAAATCCCATTGGAAGGGATCAAGTTAGGATCTAAGCCCAACTTGTGAAATTATATGTAAAGTATCAATGTATCTTATGAATATACCTTTCCTTGTCATTTGATAAGATATTCCATGTACACTTTGGTTCTTGTCTTCTTGGCTACCCTGGAGCTCAAGATTTTCTCTAGCTATGGTCTTGGTGTGCCTGGTAGCTTCAATGCTCCTACATCCTTTGCAACATTAGAGTTTCCATGATCTCCTTCTAGAACTGGTCCTTTGTATCACACCAAATCTACAACATTGAACACTAGAGAGAGTCCTATATAAGCAGACAAATCCACCTTATAGCATTGTTCCCATATTTGGCTAAGATAGCACACGTGCCTATTCTTCTCATCTGAAGCTTGTTAGGGACACCTTTCTACATCGTTTCCTTATTCAAGTGAACCATCACTAGATCTCAAACCTAGAATTGAACATCTTTCTTTCTCTCATCCACTTTATGCTTTGTATTGGTAGTATTGTCCACAAGTGCTTGTTTAATTATATCAAGTACCTCCTTCATGGACTGAGAATAGTCCTCTGCATAACTACTTCTCATTTCACTATTCCCTAGGTATCTGAGTTCACATATGCCTCTGGGATGAATCCCATAGACCACATAAAAGGTACTTTTACCAATCGATCTATTTATGGGGTCATTATAAGAAAATTATGCTTGAGCAATGATTTGGTCCCATGTCTGTGTTGATAACAATTATTCAATTGTGTATTTTCATTGATGTTTACATAGATATAGTGATGTCTACACAAATGTCTATTTCTATCTAAGCACAATCTGTGTATGCCAAGAGCTCTTGGGCATTGACGAAGACCAAAGTGATTTTTAGTTCTAACCGAGTTCACTCACGCATTATAATATTGGTCGAGCATTGAAGGATTTTAGTATTAACCAATTTATACTTTAGTGTCAGCTGGCTAACTACTTATATTTTATGGTTAATTGGTTATATGAAGTTAACAGACTTAAGTTTTATTATTTATTTGAAAGGTTATTCAACCCGACTTGACAAGGGTTATCATATATATAAGGTCAAGTGTAGATTAAATGTGTGTAAGTGAGAAAGTTTTTGATATGAAGAATGAAGGCAAAATCAGATGGGATTCTGATTAAGGAAAGAACATATAGAGATGCAATAGAATATTCAGTCAGTAAGGATCAATTTTTAAAGCAAGACATAGAAATATGAATCAGCAAAGATAGTTTCTTTGTCAAACATGTCAATTCATTGTTACTCTCTAACAATTGTAGCAGTGAACCAATATCTCTTAACAGAGTAGACTTAACAGTCTTTTGTAAATCCTCTAACAAGGTGACATTTCTACATTGAAGTGTTTGAAGACCTCTCACAAGGCCACTCATTACATGGTTATTAAATCCTCTAACAAGGTCACACCTAATAGTTTGCATTGTAACCTTTAAAAGGGTTGGCTCTTAATAGGGCTCACTTCAGAAAAGTGAAAAATACTAACTAGTTGCAATTGGTGGTTTTTCCCATATTAGGTTTCCACATTAAATCTTGGTGTTATCTATGTACATGTTATTTGATTTATTCTTTATTTTTGTGCAATTAATTACTAAAGGATAATCACAATTAATAGCTTAAGAATTTCTATGTTAATCGAGTGACATTAGATTATTTGTGTTAACCAAGCAACAATGATAAGTTTGTTTAAGATATCTAAGGGACTTGGATTTATTTTTGTGGTACATGATTCACCTCTCCCCTCTCAGTTAATAAACTCATTTCCAAAAATTGGTATCATACATTTTGGTGCTTTCAGGAAATTTTTCAAGGCCTGAGCTAAAGGTCAGAGATGTCTTATAGAAGGGAGATCCCCAATATTAACAAAGACAATTTTGCTACAACGAAAGATTTTATGAGGCTACATCTATCTACTATTGGAGACATTGGTTTGAAATTCCTAAATCACAAGTATGTGTAACCGTCGAGACCTATGTCTATGGAACAAATGATGGACAAGAAGAATCATAACATAATGATGATTGACATTGCTTCTTCACTCAGCTATGCCAAATTTGATGAAGTCAAGGACTTCCCTACTACCTATGATATGTGGAAGAAACTACGTGATATACATGGAGGAGATGAAAATGTAAAGAGAGCCAAAGAAGAAAGTCTTAAAGGATAGTTTGATCATATGAAAATGAAAGAAGGAGAAGACATTACAAAATATAGTGAAAGAATTAAGAAAAGTGTCAATGCCATCAGAGCTGCCAGTGGAACAATTGAAGACAAAATTGTTGTTAGTAGGGTATTGATAACTTTACTTCCTATATATGCAATTAGAGTTTCATCTATTCAAGAGATGAGGTGCAGTAATGATATAAATCTAGATGAATTGGTTGGAAGGCTTACAGATTTTGAGTTGGACAACTTTGACAATTATTCTCCTAATCCTAGCAATTTTGAGTCTGCAATCAAAGCTAAACTAAACCTTTGAAAAATGGATAGAAACCTAAAAGGAAAATAGATTGACAGTGATAGTGATCATCATTTTGATGATGAAGATCTGAAAATCATTGAAGCATTACTTGTAAAGAGAGTTTCCAAAGGAAAGTACAAAGGAATAATACCATTGATTTTCTTTTCATGTAATGAGGTTGGTCACATTGCTACTAAATGTCGTAACAAAGAAGACAAAAATGATAAAAAGTTCAACAAGTACAAAGGCAAGAAATATTTCAACAAGTACAAAAGATACAAGGACAAAGGTAAGAAATCTTGTTATATTGCAAAAGATTCTGATAGTGATGAAGATGAAGATGAAATGGTTTACATTGCTATTGAGGATGAGTCAGACAATGAAGATAATGAAAAGACAACACTATACTGTCATATTAGAAAGAATGGCACTTGGATAATTGATAGTGGTTTTTCTCATCACATGACTGGTGATAAAACCGAATTTCAACATCTTGAGCACTATCATGGTGGGAGTGTCAGTTTTGGGAATGATGCACCTTGCTATGTGAAAGGTAAAGGTTGCATTTATCTAACAGAATGAACCAAATGTGATAATGCTTATTGGGTTGAAGGACTAAGGAATAATCTACTAAGTGTGGCACATCTAAATAACATTGGTTTCAAGGTAGAATTCATGAATGGTAAGGCCAAGCTCCTTTATGGTAAGGGAAACCTAGTTGGAATTGGCAGGCAAACAAAAGGTAATCTATTATATCTTGATCTCACTGAAAGTTAATGTTTTATTGCACAAGTAGAATAAAGTTGGTTATGGCATAAAATTTTGTGTCATGTGAATTTTGATAACATAGTCAATATAAGAAAGAACAAAAGAGTGAGAGGTATTCCTATTGTAAAGAAAACTGAATTAGCAATATGCAACAATGTCAAATTGGGAAGATGGGAAAGAATATTTTGAAGAGAAAGAATTACAATACAGAACAAGTATTAGAGTTAGTACATACTTATTTGTTAGGACCAATTAGAACAAAAATGTGCATAGGTGAGAAGTATTTCATTCTATTTGTTGATGATCATTCCAGAATGATGACTGTTATGTTCCTCAAAGAAAAAACAAAAGCTTTTCAGAAGTTTAAATGGTACCTTACTAGAGTTGAAAAATAAATAAGAAAGAAACTTAAATGATTAAGATCTGACATAGGAGGTGAATTCATTTCTACTGAGTTCAATTAATTATACAATGAAAGAGGAATCAAGAGACAAGTATCTGCCCCAGGTACACCACAACACAATGGGATAGAAGAAAGAAGAAATAGATCTATTATTTATTGTGCAAGAACGTTGATGATTGAAAAGAATGTCGCTACCAAATACTGGAAGGGGCCATCAACACTGCAATTCACACCTTGAACAGAGTTCAAAAAAAGAAAGGTATTGAGCACACACCTTTTGAATTATGGTATGTCTATAAACCTAATATTCATTATTTCAAAGTATTTGGATGTAAATGTTACATCTTGAAGGAAGCAAGAAATGGAAAATTTGATGTAAAAGGTGATGATGGTATATTCCTAGGATACTCCTACAAAATGAAAGCATATAAATGTTTGAATCTTACTACTCAAAAATTCATAGAAAGTGTGCATGTAAAGATTGATGAGTTTGCAAAGAGAAGTGAAGAATAGAGTAGTAAGGAGCTTGAGAACTACTAAAATTTTTTGTATTATGAACTTGATACTATACCTAAGATATAGGAAATGGTGATTGGACAGCAACCCTGTCAACCACTGAATTCATCAGCACAAATCTTTTTGCAACCTATACAACCTGGGCTGCTAACTGAAGAAACTGAGTCTCAGATTGAAGAAATCGAGTCACAAATAAAGGGAACCGAGACATAGACAGAGGGGCCTGAGTCTCAGATAGTGGAACCCGAGTACTAGTTAGAAGAGAAGAACATAACATTTGAACATGGTGAACCAAGTATATCAAGCTCATAATCAAAGAGGAAGGAACCAATACTTGCAAAATATGTCAAAAGGCATCATGCACCTGAAAAAATAATTGGAGACCAGAAAAAAGGTGTAATGACAAGGAACAAAATTAAAGACCTACATGTTTTCTTAGTGAAATTGAACCTAGATCTATTAAAGATGCATTGACTAATGAAATCTGGATGGAATCCATGAATGAAGAGATTGAGAAGATAGAAAAGAACAAAACCTAGACTCTTGTACCTAGACCAAAAGACAAGAATGCGATTGCTACTGAGTGGGTTTTTAGAAACAAGATGAATGAAAAAGGTGAATTTTCCAGAAAAAAAGAAAGATTAGTATGCAAAGGATATGCTCAAGAAGAGGGTATTGATTATGGAGAAATTTTTTCTCCTGTTGCAAGACTTGAAGGATTCAAAATTCTTCTTGCATATGCTACACATAAAGGATACAAGGTATATCAAATGGATGTAAAATCTTCATTCCTAAATGGAAAACTTAAAGAAGAAGTCTATATTGAGAAAACTAAAGGTTTTGTTGATCCTAAAAAAAAGAATAGGGTTTGCAAATTGCACAAGGCATTGTATGGACTGAAGCAAGCTCCTATAGCCTGGTATGAAAGATTGCATGGTTACCTAGTAAGTATTGGATTTTAGAGAACTAATGACAAAAGTAGCTTGTATATCAAAGAAGGACCTCAGAACAAGATACTATTAGTGAAGATATTTGTTGATGATATACTGTCTACTAGATATGATGATTTATGCAAAGCATTCTTTGAAGCTATGAGTAAGGAATTTGAGATGTCTATGTTTGGTGAAATCAAATTCTTTGTTGGTTTACAAGTTTATCAGATCAAGGATGGTATCTACATTACCCAGTCTAAATACATCAAATAGATACTGAAGAAATCTAGAATGGAAGACTCCAGACTAGTTGGAACACCTATGCCTACTGGACATAAGTTTTCTAAGGATCATGATTCAAAGGAGGTAAATAAGACCACCTATAGATCCATGATTGGTAAACGTCAATATGTTGTCGACACTAGACCTGATATTGCATTAGTAGTTGGTATTGTTGCAAGGTTTTCAGATAATCCTCGAGATAGTAACTTGATGGCTATCAAAAGGATTCTTAGATATCTTAAGGGTACTGAAGAGTATGGATTATAGTATAAGAAAGGAGGAAAATTTGATTTGAAGATTTTTTAATGATGCTGATTGGGCAGGAAGTGTTGGTGACAGAAAGAGGAAAAGTGGTGGAGCATTATTTCTTGGTAAGAGATTAGTCTCTTGGAACAGCAAGAAGAAGAATTACATTTCTCAGTCTACAACAGAGGAAAATTATGTTGTTGCAGCAGTAAATTGTTCAAATATCATATGGTTCAAACAACTATTGTCAGGTATGAAGGAGGAAATCAAAGAACTAGTTATTATCTACTATGACAACACTAGTACAATTAACATTTCAAAGAACCATGTGATGCACATGAAAACTAAACATATTGCAATAAAGTATCATTACTTGAGAGAATTGGTTCAGGACAAGGGAGTAAGGTTGGAATATGTGAATACTAAAGAACAAATTGTAGACATATTCACAAAACCATTACCTAAGGATGCATTCTTGTATCTTAGAGGAAAGCTAGGGATGATTCCCTTAACTGAGGCTCACTAATGTATAGATTAGTGATGCATTGAAACCGAGCTACATAACAGATTTAACATGTTGATGTAGATTGTTAGAGCTTATTGCATATGAATCAGTACAAACAGGTACATGACAACTTCATTGGATATGTATTGGATGGTTTCTTTGGCATTCATTGTTAAAGAGGGAGAGTTAATGGTGTCATGCCAAAATAAATTATTAAGGGAAAATATTATTGATGACACACGAAGAAAATTTTATTAGAAAAATAGATTAATATCAGAGAGAGAAATCTGTATTTCAAAGACTACAAAGACAGAGGGATTTTTCTGGATGTGGATCAGAATGAAGCTAAGGACATTAATAAAATTTTATATCCTTCTTACTGTTTCTCTATAATTCTTTGTATTATGACATGTTGTATCGCCATCAATGCCAAAGCGGGAGATTGTTGACGACAATTATTTAATTATGTATTATCATTGATGTTTACATAAATATAGTGATGTCTACACAAATGTATAATCCTATCTGAGCACATTCAGTGCATGCCAAGCTCTCTCGGGCATTGAAGAAGACCAAAGTGATTTTCAGTTCTAACCAAGTTCACTCGGGCATTGCAGTATTGGTCGGGCATTGAAGGATTTCAGTATTAACCGAGTTATGCTTTTAGTGTCAGCTGAATAACAACAACTAACATTTTATGGTTAATTGGTTATATGCAGCCGACAACCTTAAGTTTTATTATTTATTTATTTAATTGGTTATTTATAAGGTCAAGTGTGGGTTGAATGTGTGTAAGTGAGAAATTTTATTATATGAAGAGTGAAGGAAAAATCAGATGGGATTCTGATTAAGGATAGAACATACAGAACTACAATGGAATATTTGGTGAGTAAGGATAAAGTTTTAAATCCAGACATAGATATCTGAATCAGAATAGATGGTTGCTTCATCAAACATGTCAATTCATTGTTACTCTCTAATAATTGTAGCAGTGAACCAAAATCTCTTAACAGAGTAGACTTAACAGTCTTTTCTAAATCCTCTCAAAAGGTGACATTTCTACATTGAAGTTATTGAAGACATATCACAAGGCCACTCATTACAATGTAATTAAATCCTCTATCAATGTGCATTGTAACCTTTAACAGGGTTGGATCCTAACAGGAATCACTTCATAAAAGTGAAAAATAGTAACTAGTTACAATTGGTGGTTTTTCCCATATTGGGTTTCCATGTTAAATCTTGGTGTTATTTGTGTACATGTTATTTTTTTTATGCTTTATGTTTTTGCAATTAATTACTAAAGGATAATCACATTTATATCTTAAGGTTTTCTATGTTAACTGAGTGACAGTAGAATATCTATGTTAACCAAGCAACAGTGATAAGTTTGTTTAAGACATCTAAGGGACCTGGATTTATTTTTCTAGTAATTGATTCACCCTTCCCCTCTTAGTTAGTCAAATCATTTCCAAAAGTCTATCCATACTCCTTAGTGAGACACCTTAGGAGGTTTCTGCAACTTCTATTAAAAACCTTGGTCTGCCCATCTATTTGAGGATGGTATGTAGAACCAAAACAAAGGTTGGTGCCAAGATTCTATGATAAATTCTTCCAAAAATGACTCATGAACTTGGATTCTTTGTCTCACATAATACTCTAGGGTATTCCGTGGGTCCTGACTGCTTTCGTAAAGAAATGATTGACTATGTAGCATGCATTATGAGTTGTTTTACATGGCACAAAATGGACCATCTTACTAAATCTATCCACAATCACAAATATACTGTCCAAACACTATTTTTTCTTAGGGTATCCAACCAAAAAATCCATACTAAGACATTCCCATACTCTATTTGGGAGTGGAAGGGGTTGATATAACCTACATTTGATGGAGTTCCCTTAGCTTTCTAACAAACAATACAAGTCAATACATATCTCTTGATGTGTGTGTTCATCTTGGACCAGTAATAATATCTTTGTACCAATTGTATGGTCTTATTAACACCAAAATGTCCACTAACTAATCCATGTGCTTCTCTTGGATTAGGTTCTCTCTCATTAAACCTATAGGCACACAATGTTGCACTCCCCTAAACAAAAGACCTTGTTGAAGAGTAAATTTAGAATACTCATTATGAAAATGGTTTTGAAAGTCTTTGCATACCTTATAAGAAGATTAGAATTCTTCATCATCTAGGTAAATCTCCTTGAAGGTTTTTATACCAATGCTTCTTAATTGTATTTCTTGGACTGCCAGCAATATTATGCTTAAGGCATCTGCCACCTTTTTTTTTTCCCTTTCTTATGCTTGATAGTGAATGTTTAAGCTTGAATGTATTCTACCCACTTCATGTGCTTGTGACTTAGCTTTTCCTGTGAGTTTCAAAATCTTAAATCTTAATAATCGATATATACTACAAATTCTTTAGGAAGGAGGTAGTGCCTCCATTCGCTTAAGTATTGAACCAAAGCATAAAACTCCAAGTCATATGAGGATTACTTATTTTTTAATCACTTAGATTTTCACTATGGAAGGACATTGATTTGTCTTCCTTACTTAGGACTGAACCTATAGAAGTTTTGTTTTTAATTAAGTAAAATAGGTTTTACAAGGTTCCTGAAACCCGAAACAAGAAAGAAGTATCTTGAAGCCCAGTAAAAAATGAAGAAAAATAGAAAAGACAGAGAAGGCCAAGAAAAGGGCAGAGAAAAAACAAATAGCTTCAACAGAAAAAACCAGGGACCCTCATGACAAGTCCACCATCAGAGTAACCGCCTTGGCTTCGAGAATTTCCATGTTGACCACCGACTCCATAATCTTTTGGAAATCCAGCGCCTTTTCCTTGTCCTTAATCTTCATGGATCTAGCTTTGGTACGCTGATCGGGGCCCTGTTCAGTATTCTGATATGTCTCCACCTCCATATTGTCCACCTCCAGCCCATCTAATTCAGCCTCCAACTTCTCAATGACGGTTAGTTTTCTCTTTAGAGGCCTTACGGATATGATAACTCTGCTCTAGGATATTCTTAAGGGTATCTTCTACCCTAGTCATGTTCTCCTCCAACTTTTTCACTTTGCTATTTATCTCTGATTCCTCTGTAGTCTTCTCTGTATTATCCTTCTCCTTTCTATTAGCCCTTTTTTTGAGGTTCTCCACCTCATAGAATAACCATTTGATGGTTCTGTAATTTTCAACCATGATGTTATGGGAGTTATTAAGTAGGTCCATTTTGAACTCCCTGGCATTGTCACTAAGCATCACTAAACAAGGGTTGATGAGCTCATCCACCTTGATTTGGCCTCCCTCCTTCTCAATAACCTTAGGGTTTATTATTTCTCTTGTAATCCTATAGAATAATTATCGGCATCACACTCAACAATGAATAACTTCTCAAAAATAGGAAGTATCAAGATTGGTTGGGTAGCCATATTTTTCTTCAAAGTATCAAATTCCCTATTGGCTTGATCATTCCACTAAAACTTAGTCTTCATGCCCCCCTTTTATAGTGTCTAATAATCTTGCACATATCTCACTGAACTATCTGATGAATTTCCTATAAAATTGTGCCAAACCATGGAAGCTCCTTACCTCTGTAGAAGACTTAGGTGTGAGCCAATTACTAATTTTTTCCACCTTGCTAGTATCCATTTTCAAGTTACTCTTGTGATATAACAAAACCAAGGTACACCAAATCTTCTATCATGAAATCACATTTATCCAAGTTGATTGTTAGCTTCTCCTCATATAGTCTTTGTAAAACCATCTGCAAATGTTTAAGGTGGTCTTCCTTTGTCTTACTAAAAACAAAAATATCATCTAGGTACACCACAACCCACTTACATATGAAGCCCTTTAACACTTCGTTTATTAATCTCATAAAGGTGCTTGGGACATTAGACAACCCAAAGGGAATAACTAACCACTCATAGAGGCCTTATGTGGTCTTAAAATCCATTTTCCACTCATCCCACTCCTTGACTCTAATTTGGTGTTACCCACTCTTAAGGTCAATTTTGGTAAAATAATTGGCTCCTCCTAGACAATCCATTAAGTCTTCTATCCTTGGGATTGGGAACCTATAGCTTTTGGTGATTCTATTAATGGCTCTAGAATCTGTACACAACCTCCAAGTACCATCTTTCTTTGGAGCTAGGATAATGGGGTCTGCAAAAGGGATTAAGCTCTTCCTAATTACGCCTTGGTCAAGAGGCTCTTGGATTTGTTTAGCAATCTCTGCATTCTATTGTGGGGTCATCTTATAGGAATTTTTGTTAGGGAGTTAGGATCCTGGAATGAATTCAATTTTATGGCTAATGACTCTCTAAGGTGGTAGGGTAGCTGGTTGTCCATCACTAACTATCTCCTTGTACTAGTTCATTAGCTCTTTTACCTCTATGGGGACTTCGACCTTCTTGTTCACCTTTTCACTCTTTGGATTTAACACTAAGGAAAATCTAACTCCTTCAACTTATTCTAGTGTACTCAAGAATTCCCTTTCCTCTAGTAAGCGTAAATTAGGACCTACTGTCTTCACTTCCCCTTCTTCTAAGATTGACTAGATTTTAAAAGTGACTCCATATTTCTTGAAAGAGTATGAATTTTTATCTCAATATTGAAGATCCTATCTATCAAATTGCTAGGGTCTTCCCAATAATAGATGACAAGCATCCATGAGAAAGACATCACACAACACTCTATCCTTATATCAAGCCTGCTCATTTACTAACAGATATTGGTTTTTATTCAACCAGGTGACCCTATAGGGATTCGTATGTGGGATCCTTTTCAACTTAATCTTATCAACAAATTCAATACAAATAATATTATCAGTAAATATATAATCAATAATAACTTTGGAAACCTCACCTAAGGTTTTTCATTTCACTCTGAACAAAGATATCCTTCGACTTGTCTCTTCTCAGACTAGTTCCTTGATTAGTGTCCTTCTGATCATAATATTTTCCCCTATCTCTAAATCCAATGTCACCTCTGTCTTCTTTCTACTAGAAGACTCTTCTTGCACATAACTTCTTATTTTATCTCCACCATGGGATGATGAACTCTTTTTAGCAAACCCATATGAAGGATGCCCATATTGGCATGACATTAGTAACATTTTATGGAAGAGAAGTAAGATCATCTTCCTTGGCAACTTGATCTTCCTCTATAATTGTTTCTAGGGCCTCTACCTCTGCTGTAACCACCTCTTCTACTGGTTTATTTTCCCCGCTGCTCAGTGAGCTTGAACTCTCCTTGGTTTCTTTCTTCAAAATTTCTTCCTTGGAAGCCTCCTCTATGTCCTCTTCCATCTCTCCCTATTCCTCTACCACTACTTCTTGAATCATGCTTCTTCTTAAGCTTCTCTTCTACCTTACGACCAAGTTAATTTAGCATTGATGAACTATCATTGGGCTTAAGATTATTATCTCCTCTTGTATGTTCCACCTCAACCCATTTAGATACCTAGCCACATTTAGGCTTTCTTCTTCCATCACATGTGACCCCATACATAATTTATGGAATTCCTCTGTATAGGAACTTACTTCAAGATCTTTTTCCCTGAGGTTTTGTCTTTTCTTATGTAACTTCACTTCATAATAATCTTCCAGGTAGGTCTCTCTAATTTTCACCACCCTACCTTTCCAACTTTTAATTGGATTCTTTCCTTCTTCTATCCTCTCATCTTGTATAAATTTCAACCATGTGAGGGTAGGGCCTCTCATTTTTGACATAGCCACACTGAATCTTTTAGCCTCACTAACTCCTTCACACTCAAAGTGATTATACATCCCTTCTATCCACTCTATGACTGCTTCTACTTTCATCTTTCCACTAAATAGTGGTATCACTTCTAAGGACTTTCCACTCACGGCCTTCAATTTTCTCAAGAAAGGATCTTCTTGTAGCACAGGGTTAGGTCTAGGGACTAGTCTTCTATTGCCAACTCCTTACCCTTATCTTCCACTTATTTAAACTTCTCTCTTACTATTTATACCGTGGTTTCTACTATTCCCAACTTGTCTCTGGTGGAAGCTAGTTATTCTCTAAGGAGTCTATTCTCCTTCTTCTTTTCTTCCATCTCCTTTGCTAATTCTGCATTTGTCACCATCTTTATGAACCCACTGATTCTGGTGAATGTAACATCCACCTTTCCAAGCCCAATCTTTAGGGTTTGATACCAATATGATAGAGGCACTCTCTCATAGAGTCATCTTGAATCTATCATAGGCCTTCTCTCTAGACCTAATAGGGCTTCTTCACAAACCTTAATCTAAGGGTAGAACACTTAGTTCACTTACCCTTCAATTCATTAACTTCTCTATCAATTATTTTTTCATGCTTCACTAAATCTACTGGGGTAGATTCCACCAAACAAATTTAACTCTCACATAGAGTCTTGTAGGGTTTTGATCATGGCAAATCGTGTCTATAGACTCCATTCATGAGGGTGCAGAACCATAGTCTATCCATCCTTCAATCGAGTTCCTAAAAACTAGGAATAAGACTAGTGGTTTCTTGTATCCCTATCCAAGATCCTAAATTGGTATAACTCAAAAACCTTGCAAAAACAAGCCCCCAAACTAATCTTTGATCCATATATGCTTTTGAAAATTCAAAATATTTCTAGGGTTAGGGTTCCTCAAGTCATCATTACAGTACCTCAATACCCTTAGAGATTGTGTCCTTAAAAGTAGGGCTAATTGATTCAACTAGTGCAATTCTTCTCAAAACAAGATGAAATAGATTCATTAATAGTATTTACTACTACTCACAAGGTCTTTTCAACTCCAAAATACTATCCTTAAACTATTGGATTTCAATATTCAATCTAACCCTACAAATGGCAACTCAAAGTTACTCTTTTCCCCTAATTGGGCTATTGCCAAGCTCGCCAAGGGAAAGAGTTCATAAATCACCATTGCTACTTCTACTACTCAAACCAAAAGAAAACTTATGTACATGACCCCTCATTCATTCCTCTAAGGCACAATTACTTGCCACACTAGGAAAATCTCCGAGGAGTCATTCTTCTATATACAGTCCAGTCTGGTCTAGAGAACACAGAGCAAGAAGGAGAATTAATTTACAAATTCAAAATGGAAACTATGAACTAATACACTCGACACAAAACTAAGTAACAACTATCAGAACATAATTGCATTGAAAAGAAACTCAGTTCAATCCATCCACAATGCTATTGAATTGAAAAACACAAAAACTAAGGCTGTACAGAATCTGCAACTCCTCTATAGTTTGAAAATGTAACAAAATAACATCTGACCCTTTGACAATGCCATAAAATTCCTTAAATAGGCTTCCTCTGCCTAGGATAGCCGCTCAAATGGACCCAAAACTGAATTTGGGAAAAAAAGAAACTTTTAGGGGAAGTTATCGAGCAACTTTCAAAAGTTGCAAATGTTTTTTCAGGCAACATTTGCACTTTTTACAATTTTGGTTTTTCCCTTGTTGTAACTCCAAGAATGTATTGCATAAAGACTTAAACCCTGTCCTATGGCTCAAAATACCCTAAAATGTCCTTCTAATCCTTTTGACTACCCAACACACATTTTGACTCATTTTTTCCAATAGGACATTACAAAGGTCACTTGGACCAAAACCCACATAAGTTACTCACAAACTTCACTAAATCATTCCAAACTTTCCTAAACTACCTTAACAACTAACATAACAAAAAATTTCACAACAAAATGAAGGGCTTCAACCCTAGGTGCTCCTACACCATCCACCAATCCATATACAACTAATCCATTACATGATAATAAGAGAATACATAATTGAGCTATCCAAATCTCAATATTAAATCTCACTAAATCAAAAGTACCTACTTATAATATAATTACAATCATTTACATTAGTATAATTTTTCAATGCAAGAATACATGATACATTATATGATACAAGATGTAGTAATGATCATCCATCATGAAACTAATATGAAGGTACAATGAAGATGCAAAATCCATCCAATAATATATGAAAAAATCAACAGAGGATGAAAAAATATTTACCACCCAACCATGTAGAACCTTGTGGCTCACCTCTCTAAGCTAGGAGATAGACATTAGGCCCACATACACAAACATACCATAGGAAGATATAAGAAGGATAAATCATGACATAACAAATACCCAGAGAATAGAAACAGGATATCACAAGGATACACATGGGATACCACCAAATTCTATGTTATACTAGAGGTGAACCACATAACTAACTAAGGGAATCATAAGACATGTGCTAAAGAGTTTCCTCACATAGATCCTACTCTCGAGTTACCTTGACAGTCTCTCTAGACCCTCACCCACAAGTGAAACTCGTGTGGAATTGACAACCTTTCATAAGGAAAAGGATACCGATTTTCTAGATCAATGAACCATGAATGTATAGGCATTCTCCAACCCATCCTTAGTTTGTACAAGTACTTAAGGTCATGGGTGAGGTATCTCATTTAATGTGTAACCCAACCCAGTTCAATTTAATTATTTTTTCACTTGATTATAACTCCACAATGGGTTATCCTAGTAGCCTCTTAGGGTCGAAGCATACATTGTGAGCTACCCTCCTATCAATGCTCCTAGAAAACCCTCTCCAAATAAAAAAATGCAAAATATCTCAAAAAAATCCTAAGGAACCTCATATGCCCTTTACATTTACAAGGTTACCACTGATCACATCATAATAAATTCCATGACACAAATCACATAAGGATGCCTATAAGCCCAAGTTATAATCTGAAAGCTATAATCAATAAAATGATATAGTCTCAAACAAAAATTCTCCCAAAAGTCAAAATATCATTGGCTCAACCTCATAAATTCAATCCAACCATCATATAAGCATCAAGTGACTTAACAAATAACTAAGGACCATAAAATTGCTTACAACAAGATTCCAATGTACAAAGTTAATCGTTACAACAAAAGAATTCAAGATCCTGATCAAATACTAACCCAAACCTCTGGTATAATAGAAACCCCCACACCAAAAACTTTAAACTTAACATAATTTCCACCTGAATAAATAAAACATTAAGAAAGAGTTAACTTTCTTAACTCGTAACCTCACAACAACTTGATTCAAAATACCATTATTTAACATATAGCAATTCTATAATCCATTTATTATAATCCATTTATTATAATGATGTATATAAAATTTAAATTGAATATTTTCTTAAAATAATAAAATGATAAAGAGGCTACCATTATACATATATCTGTCAAAATGAATACGAATATCTAAACACAAGAAATCCACTTCCAATCAAGTAATTTCATAAGCATTACTAAAGCAAGAATATGCAAAGGCAATAAACATCCATAAATGTTAATACTACCAATGGTGAAACATCTTAACTAGAAAGATTAGGTGACTCTATTCTTGGACAACGAATGATAATTCAAAGGCTAAGGTTTCGCTACCAAATAAGAGCAAAGGAATGTGGAAATGAAGGTAAGGAAAATGCTAAAACGTGGTTCCTCCAAGAAGTCAATAAACGCAGATTAAAACCAATCTTAAAATCTGTAGCCATGTGTAAAGGAACGTACTACAAGGTTTTAGCAGTGAGTTCAACCCAAGAATTTTGGAGACAATGAACACACATAACAACGAGCAACACGGAAAAGATCGCATAAACTAACAACTCAAACCCCATTTTAAAAAAAAAGCGCGCATTCATTAGAATCCCTTCAATTAGGAAACTGGTGAAGGCAAACCATGCCAACCAAGAATTAATTTCGTTAAAAAAGGAGGAAATTATTATCAAATCTGAAATACGAATTAAAAGACTGACAAAAACCCCCCAGTCATAGTTTGAACGCAGGGCATAGCATCCCATAGGGAGCCTCAATAAGGAAAAAAATTCAGTCACGATGACAAATAGAAAAACATATAAAAAAGTAAAAAAATGCATAGTTTCTAAAATAAGATTTGTCTGGAAACTAAGGCGGATTCAACCAGGTAGATCTTGCCCAAATTGCAAGAATAATTCAGCCAAGACTTGGGGGTATTCTAAACAGAGAAAAAGCCAATCTACACAACTAGCCTACGCCAAAATAACAACACCCCAAAAAAACTATTTAACCATACATGATTCAGTACGAAGCCATAAATGCAGTCGTCATTATTCCAAAATGTAAAAATGTTAAATAGAACATCATGTAACATAGATACACGCATTCATATTTGATCAAGCAATTTCAAATCTAAAAGCAAATTAGAAAGACAATTACGATTGTAGCAATGTATGGAATTGTTCACGAAACACAAAGAGGCGCAAATTATAAACCACAGTAACATTGCAATCAAAACTCATACCTCCAGACTATGAATCCAAAAATAGAAATTAATATATTAGAGTTTCCTTCAATTGTCCAATCCAGTAACAAACACTGCATACTATTTACTCTAAAACAAATGCCAAGCTCCCAATCCAAATCGCATTTTTTTCAAAAGAAAGAATGAATCCCAAAAGATTGAGCTAGACTCCATAGAACTGAAAGGAAGCTCTTCAAATTACCAAAAAACCCTTCAACTCCCATTCACGGGGAACTCGAAGATGAAAAATAATCGATTATTTTGTAATATTTTAAAATCTTGTAAAAAAAATTTCCACCAATAATATTTTATAATAGATTAAATTTAGTTTTCCTATTTAATAGGAAAAATTATACAAAATCCTAAACATATAATCCAATTATTAATTAACGTTAAATAACATATAAACGTTAGAAGAATTAATAATAATAATCATTATATCTTGTATCAATTATATTAAGTAATTAATACTATTATGGAGAATTTAACATTATCTCACAAATGGAAGCTTAATAACATACACATTTAGTAATTATGTTTTATTAATTAATTAATAAGCATGGTGAACTGATTAATATTATCTTATTACTCTATTTACCAATTATATCATAATCAAATAACATCATATTAACTTTATTAGTATTGATCAAATTCATTTTTTTTTTATGATATAATATTATTAACTACATTACTAATACTTATTTTAATAATTAAGTTAAATCCCAATAAACCACATGACTAATAATATTATCATATATTGCTATGTCATGACAATTCATTAACTATTATAGTCTAAATCAAATTAAATAAGCATCATAACCATCAAATAGGAGAAGACATACACACAAAAGACCAAAACACACAAAGTAAGTACAAATGAAAACCAAATACAATAGAAGGACAGGGTAACCCGATGTTATCTCCAACAACAACAACAACAACAACAACTGTTAGAAACAATGAGGAGGAGACGAGGGGGTGAATCAATGTTTGTCTATTTATTCTATTTCAACGGCTTTAAACATAAACCAAATATATATCAATTGAAGCTTAATACAAGAACACATAACACATGATAAGATTACGGGGAAACCTTGATCAGAGAAAAACCCCAGTGGGAATTAGTACCCACAAATATTGCACTAGTATAATGAACCTGTTAAAGTTCCTTTGCCCTATTAGGAGCAATCTTTACAATGCAGGTACAATGACCTGGTTAAGGGTCTGACCTTGTTAGGAGTCTTTTACAAATAAACCTATTAGGGGTGAGGACTTACTACCCAAGAAGCTCACTGCTCAATAGGATGAAGGCTACAACCTCCTTCATAATAGATATACACTATATCCAAAAGTGAATTGTTGTATGTGACACACTTGGATGATCAGTTCCGGTTATGCACTGATGCTCTTATATTCTTCAAGAGTTTTATCTCATTCTAACATCTTATAATGTTCTTGTATAGCTTTGCTCTACATATTTCTTCGACACCCTCTCTAATACATCTTTTCTGTTATATATATATATATATATATATA
>MU227084.1:2623625-2641112 GCA_018584345.1 Thuja plicata
TTATAAGAAATGAGATGAAATGGACCATTGAGATTAAGAGGCAAAAGTCTTAATCAAGGGTGGAGAAAAATGGAAGCTTGATCCTTGTGCACAAATA
Organism: Thuja plicata; assembly: GCA_018584345.1. Taxonomy (NCBI): domain Eukaryota; kingdom Viridiplantae; phylum Streptophyta; class Pinopsida; order Cupressales; family Cupressaceae; genus Thuja; species Thuja plicata. The sequence continues at coordinate 2,623,723 of MU227084.1, forward strand.
TCCTCCAATAAGAAAATAGGAGTTGACTTTGGTGTCCCACATAAGACAAAAAGTGTTTTTTCCCTTTAAATAAAATAAGAATAATGCTTTATTTGTGCAACATAGGATAAGAAGAAAAGTGGGGATTTTTTATTTAAATAAAAGAGGAGGAAATTACTTTTAATTAAATAAAGGTTTAGGATAAAGTGATTTTATTATTTAATTAAAAGAGATTTTTAATTAATTAAAAGAGAGCATGTTCTCTTAATTAAATAATATTTTAATTTTAATTTTTTCTCTTTTAAATTAAATAAGGCTCAAACCTTAGAAAATATTGAATTGATTATGATTTGATCAAGGAAATTGATATAATTGATATTGTTGATATTTGAAAATAATGATTCAGGGATTTGATAAATTGAGGAATGGGGCCCAAAGTCTAGGCGACCATTTTAGGGTGCATATAGTTCTTTTATATCTGTGCTTTGCATATTTCTTCGACACCCTCTCTAATACATCTTTTCATGTTATATATATGTTCATGCCTGAATAGATGCTTAAGCGTGTTTAAATTAATGTTTAATACATGATTACAAAATTATTACAATAGGTGCTTAGCCTTTACACAACAAAAGATTACACGCTAATCAAAAAACTAAAGTCAGCTTTATACTCTGTATTTTGAACTGCTAGTGTACTTGATCTTTTTATAACTTGTCCATACTAACATTTTGTACCATGCGTCTATAGGGTAAGCATAAAAACACATCATAGAGCTTATTTTGTAAGGCACTTAGTCTGAATCGGTCGTACGCATGTGTGCTAGTGCTCTGATCGACTTTATATCTCTGTTCTACTCTGTCTTCTATACTTAGGCATTTTGTCTTACAATTTTACTTGACAAAATTTTATATGACTTTGTTTCCATAATGACAACACAAAATAAGTCACATTCTCTCTGAGAGTCAACTTTCCAACAACAAAAAAAACAACAACAACCATAATAATTGAGATCTTATAAAGGCACACTCAATCTTGCCAATTCAAGGGATTCAATGTTTGGTACCAGCAACCCTACAACACAAAGATGAAGGAAGCATATATATAAATACACAGTAGTAGACAAGGAAAGGAAGCAGGATATTATGTGGACCTCTTGGAGGAGTAACTACAACATCATCCCTTATCCCACAAGTACATTAGACAGGTTCAGAACATAAGAAAGTAATAAATGTGTCAGTATGGTCGATAAATCCATAAATCATAATCAAGTATATATAATCATCATGAGAACAAGCAATAATCATCAACCATAATGGATAAATAAAGCATATAAACTAATATCATCACATAACGTATCAATCATAACCAATAACATCAATGTCATCATCTTTAATTTGAAACCAAAATATCATAAACAAAGCTCCATAAGTATGAATTTATACTGATATAATCCAAATATAAGTCTTGAGCACCAAATCAAGTATCAACATAAGAGGGGTACTACACAAAATCTACAAAGGATTTTCACTAGTAGACATTGTAGGGAGAAACATTTGGAGGTAGGGCATGTGGTTTTCCTTTGTTTGAGAATTAATTGTGATATGATAATTCAACATATGAAAGAATTGATTTATGTAGAAATGGCATAAATTTGTTGCTTTTATACATAACTTTTTATATATGAGAAATATGAGAATTTATTATCGTATCTCAATAACTCTAAAACAATTATTTGTAGCAAAAATACTGAAACTAGATGAAATATGATATAAAATTGATAACATGGTATAGATAATAAATATATCCCTTTCAAGAATTAATCTATCAGGATCCTTGGTTCTATACATGCAATATTATGGTTATACAATAGTTGGCTTATTTATTTTTAAATTTTTGAGGGGTATTTGTGATGTGGAGGGTTTAGGGTTCTAGTCTTTCTTCCTCTAAAAGTGATTATTCCTTTCTCCAACCATCTAATGGTTATCCCTCAAATTGTACTTATCCCATATTGATCTCCAAGACCCTCCCTATCAACTTGACTCCTAGGTATAGTTGATTTGGTTGAAGACACAAATACTCCTAGGTTCAAGTAGTCGCACTAATCCTTCAATTTCCTATGCTTTTCCACTAGAACTTCCCCAAGAATCCCAAACCCTTGCTTAGGATTTCTCCCACAAATTCCAAAGACTCTTGTCTATGTCCTTGTCCCTTCAATAGTCCATTAGAATATTTTCCCAAACTTTTGGATACTTTACCAATCTAATTATGGTCAAATTCACTAGGAGGCCTAATTGGCTCATTTCCTAGAAGGTAAAATTTCACTGTTTTGGGTCAAAAGCTCCCAAATATTTGAAAAAACCTTGTAGAAGACCTTGAAAATATTCAATTTTTCCACCAACTCTACTATAATTCAAAATCCTAGCTTCTCAATGCACCCACAACCCTATTTTTTACAAGGCCCTAGTTTTCAGCCTTTATTTTAGGTCTCTGGACCAGTCAGGACAAAATGCCATCAAATTGGTCTTCAAACTTCCTCCCATCATTTCTCAATATTTGATTCTTCATGGGAAAACTTTAGGTCTTCTACAAATGCCACTAAGTTCACCATCCAAGATCATGGGTGCTTGATACAATTCATTCTTTACCCTATCCAGGCTCACCTGTTCCTAACAGTCAGCCATAGGGCTTCACTCATGGTCTAGAAACTCCATTGAAAAACAAAAATGAAAGAAAAAAAATATGTATAGACCCTAAGCCTTAGTCCCCCATGTTTTTAGCCATTTTAAATGGTGGATGTCTAGGTTAAAGCCATTTTCACCTCTGCAACTCTGCAATTGCCCAATGGCTTCAAATCTACTATAACTCTACACTCCTATAACTTCAAATCAAACTAAAATATGTAAAAGAAATATATTTTTAAATGCTACACCCCCATGGGGTCTGATCTCCTTGCCCAATTCATACACATCCATACAGAATGTAGAAAGCACTGTGAACTACAAGTATATAGTCAAAGACATATGTCCAGAGGGCTCAAAAATAAGTTGTGCAATCCAAAACTTCATTAACCTTCTGAAAATAATCCATACATGCTCAAATACCTGAGCATGGGTAGTTACAACCGCTCAAACTCCCATTTGAAACTGTTTGCAAAAAGTTGCAAAAGTTGGTCGAGCAACTTTTAGAATTTTTGCATTTTTACTCTTTTAGTCAACTCAATGCATGAGTTTGACTTCCATGACCCTATTTAGGTTACCTAGGGTCCTCAAAGACACTATAAACCCAAGTTACCCAAAAATAGAAAGTTTTCCCTTTTTAGGCCAAAATGAGCACAATATCACATATGAGCTTATTTGGCTCTTACAAACATGGAGATGAACCAAATTGTATCCAACCTAGTGGATCTTAATTTAACTCACAAAAAACACCTAAAATACCCTAAAACATACTAAACACATCAAAATGGGAGGTTCTCTGCACCATACTCCCCTGGGACAAAGAACTCAAGTCCCTTGAGTTAGGAGGTCTTCAATGGTTACCCCATGCTTTAGAATGTTTGTCTTTGTCATCCAAGTGGCTTCATCTTCAGGTAGTCTTTGTCACTTGATTAGATACTCTTTGTAGAAACCCTTCCTTGTCTTCTTGATCACCTTAGAATCAATTATACTATCTAACTGTAGAGGGTGTGGGGTAGGCAAATCTTTGATCCACTCTGCATCTTCCAACTCTGAAAGATTTTGTTGTCCAGTGTTCGAGGATAGTCCCTTGTAGGGATACAAGTCACATACATTGAATATTGGTGAAATTCCCAAGTCTTGAGGCAACTCCACTTCATATGCATTCTTGCCATACTTATGCAATATCCTTAGTGGTTCTATCTTCTCCATGAATAATTTGGTTGGCTTACCCTTGGGTAGTATTTCCTTTTTGAGATATGCAAGTACTATATCCCCCACCTTGAACTAAAAATCCCTTCTTCTCTGATCTAATTTGGATTTAAATTTCTCTCCTTACTTCTGTAGAGTCTTTTTGACTTGATCAAGTAGCTCCCTTATTTTTTTTGCAAATGACTCCCCTTCAACACTCCTCTTGTCTTGTAAACTAAGATCCATCAAATCTAGAATCCCTCTAGGATTATTCCCATAAAATATCTCAAATGAGATGTTACCAGTACACCTATTAATGGAGTCATTATAAGCATATTCGGCTTTCCCTATGATATGATCACATGACTGTCCATGCTACTTTGTCAAACATCCTAGCAAGTTCCCAAGTGACCTATTTACTACCTCCATTTGTCCATCTGATTGTGGATGGTAGGCTGAAGAGAAAGACACGTTTGTACCTATCATCTTCCAAAGGGTCCACCAAAAGTGACCCACAAACTTACTATATCTTTCACTCAATATATTCAGTGACAGTCCATGGATTCTTACAATGTCTTTGTAGAATAAGCCTTCAATATGTGAAGCATCGTTGGTTTTCTTACATGTAATGAAGTGTTCCATCTTACTAAAATGGTCCACCACAACAAACACACTGTCATGTCCCTTTGATTTCTTTGTTAATCCCAAAATGAAGTCCATACTTAGACACTCCCAAGGCCTCGGAGGTATTGATAGAGGTTGATACAAGACACTGTTACTACTTGGTCATTTAACCCTCTGACATATCTAATAGTGCTCCACAAATTTCCTAACATCTAATTGTAACCTAGGCCAATAGTAATGCCTATTTTCTTGCTCAAGTGTTTTATCCACTCCAAAGTGGCCTCCCAGGCTTCCTTGGTGTTTCTCCTTTACAATGTTCTCCCTCATTGAGAACTAAGGTATACACATTAGGTTTCCTTTGAACAATAGTCCCTCCTACAACATATAGTCAGCGAATTCCACCTTGAACCCCTATTGGAACTTTACACATACCTCATAGGCATCTTTGAAATCATTATCCACTTTGTAGAGGTCTTTCAAATCATCCATTCCCACACTTTGCAATTTTGTTTCCTTTATAGCCAATATTCTTCTTCTTAGAGAATCAGTAACTTTGTTGCTAACTCCCTTCTTGTGTTTGATAATAAATGTGTAGGCTTACAAAGAATCTACCCACTTAAGATGTCTTTGGTTCAATTTCTCTTGCCCATTCAAGAAACTAAGGGCATGGTTATCTGTGTAGACCACAAATTCCCTTGGTAAGAGATAGTGTCTCCATTTTTTTAAGGACTGGTACCATAGCATACAACTCAAAATAATAGGTGGAGTAATTTTGTTTGGTCTCATTCAACTTATCTAAGAAGAATTCCACTGTGTGTCCCTCTTGACTTAACACTGCTCCTATGGATAGCTTACTAGCATCACACTCCACCATAAATAACTGGTTGAAGTTTGGGAACCTAAGTGTAGGTAATTATGCTACCCACTTTTTCAACATTTCAAATCCTTGGTCTGCTGCTATAGTCCACTTAAACTGACATTTGATTCCTCCTTTGATAGTGTTGAGGATAGGGGCACATACATGACTAAAATTTCTCACAAATTTCCTATAGTAGGATGCCAATCCATGAAAAATCCTAACATCCCCTATGGACCTAGGTGTAGGCCATTCCAAAATTGAATTAACCTTATTAGGGTCCATTTTCATGCATCCATTATCAACCACAAAACCAAGATAAACTAATTTAGTTTTCAGGAACTCACACTTTTCTTGATTGATCATCAACTTCTCTAGATGTAGCCTCCTCAAGACCATGTCCAAATGCTTAATGTGTTCCTCCTTGGACCTAGTAAATATGAAAATGTCATCAATATATACTATTACAAACTTACCAATAAAATCTGCTAGCACTTCATTCATGAGCCTCATGAATGTGCTAGGTGCATTAGTTAGGCCTAAGGGCATTACTAGCCCCTCATACAGCCCTTTATTGGTGTTCAAGGCTATCTTCCATTCATCACCAAGCCTAAATCTGATTTGGTGATACCCTGACTTCAAATCCAGCTTGGAGAAATAACAAGAACCACCCAAGTTATCCATCAAATCCTCAATCCAGGGCATTGGGAATCTATATCTGATAGTGATCTTGTTTATAGCCCTAGATTCCATACACATCCTCCATTTTCCATCCTTGTTAGGTGCAAGGATAGTTGGCACAGCACAAGGACCCAAACTCTTCCTTATTAGTCCTTTCTCCAACAAATCTTGAATTTGTTTTTCTATCTCTACATTTTGACTTAGTGTCATCTTATATGCTACCTTGTTTGGCAAATTTCCTTTAGGTATGAGGTCTATTTGATGACTCACATCCCTCATGGGTGGTAACACACTTGGAAAACCATTATCCACTATGTCATGATACATTTCCAACAATGCTTGCACCTCTGGTGGCATGTTGGCTTTCTCCTTGGTCTCCTCCTTTGGCTTCACTATCACTGCACAACAAACCCCTCTCTCCTTCTTCATAGCTTCAAGAAAATCCTTTCCACTCAAGAGCATCACACTGGTTCCCACATGCTTCTCTTCAGTAGGTTCCTATAATGGGTCAATTTGAAACTTCTTACCTAGCTTGGTGATTACATAGTTGTTCTTTTCTCCATCATCAATAACCTTCACATCATATTTCCATGGACGTCCTAAAAGAAGATGACATGCATCCATGGGAAATATGTCATATAGGACCTTGTCCTTATACTCACCTATTTCAAACTCCACCATGTTTTGTTCATCTACCACTATTTGTGGCCCCTTGTCTAGCCATGATACCTTGTAGGGAGTGGTATGAGGTATCATTCTAAGTTTCAGTTTGTCCACCATCTCTATTGATACTATATTCTTAGTGGATCCAAAGTCCACTATCATTTTGCAGATCTTTTCATGAGACCTACAAGTAGTCTTAAACAAATTCTTTCTTTGAGGTGGATCTATGGTATTAGGTACTTTCAACAAAGTCCTTCTCAACATTAGATTCTCCCCATCCAATACGGGCCCTACTTTGGAGATAGGAGAAGTGACACTTTGAGTGTCATCCTCTTGCACCAATTGATTTCTTCTTTCCCCCATAGATTATGTGGTCATCTTGTCAGGACACCTACCTATTCTATGGCCCACTTGATTGCAGTTATAACATCTGCCAGTGAAAACTGAATTTGTCCTTCCTTAGGCCTAAAATCTACCTCTTGGAGGCCCTCTTCCTCTATATTTCCCTCTTTGAAAGGAACCTTTGTACTGATTTCTCCCACTATTGTACATAGACTGATTCTCTTCTGGCCTAATTGGGCTTTGTCCTTTGCCAAAGTTATTCCTGCCTATGAATCCTCTGTTATTGTTATTACCCCTTCTTCTTTGGTGGAAATCATTCCTCCTCATAGCATTATCCTCTACTCTCAAAGCCAACTGAAAACACTTATGCATACTGTCAGGCGCCATCATGCTAATTTCATCTTGGATTCCCTACCTCAATCCATTTAGGTACCTTTCTACCTTCTCCATTTATTCTTCTTGTCTGCTTTCCCTTAGGATGAATATGTGAAACTCCTCAGTATAGGCACTTACTGTCATCTCCTTTTTCCTCAAGTTCTATAATTTTTGATACATTTGAATCTCATAATCAGTGGGAAATAATTGTGCCCTTAATATGATCTTCATCCTCTCCCACAAAACTATCTTCTTCTTTCCATAAGTTACCCTATCACCCCTCATCATTTTCCACCACAAAAATGTTGATCCTTTGAGTCTAGCCTTGGCATAGCTAACCCTCTTCTCCTCTTCCACTTCTTTATAATCAAACTGATTTTCTATGGCCTCTAGCCAATCCAAAAACTCTTCACCATTCAAGCTGCCACAATATAAGGGTATGTGTTCCATGTTTTCTATGTTGATGGACTTAAAGGAATCCAAGAATACCTTTTGGTCTTTATCCATCTCCACTTCTTTTCCTTTAGATTCTCTTCATCATCACTCATCTCCCCATTTAGTTAATTTCTTCTTACTCCTTGTTTCTAACACACTCGCCTTCTACAAGAGGCCCTAAACCAATTCCACAATGACATCCCCACTCATTTCCTTAGGAGGCATGCTATCAACCTCTTGACTCTCCTCCCCTCCAGACATACACAAACTTCAAGAAATTTTGGCTCTGATACCACTCTGATGCAAAAGGTTTAGGGTTCTAGTCTTTCTTCCTCTAAAAGTGCTTATTCCTTTCTCCAATCATCCAATGCTTATCCCTCCATGTGTAGTTCTCCCATATGGATCTCCAAGACCCTCCCTATCAAATTTCCTCCTAGGTATTTTTTATTTGGTTGAAGACACAAATACTCCTATTTTCAACTAGTCCCACTGGTCCTTCAATTTCCTAGGCTTTTCCAATAGAACTTCCCCAAGAATCCCAAAACCTTTCTTAGGATCTCTCCCATACATTCCATAGACTCTTGTCTATGTCCTTGGACCTTTAAAAGTCCATTAGAACCTTTCCCACACTTCTAGATACTTTACAAATCCAATTATGGTCAAATTCACTCAGAGGCCTAATTGGCTCATTTCCTAGTAGGTCAAATTTCATTTTTTTGGGCCACAAGCTCCCAAATCTTCCAAAAAACCTCATATAATACCTTGAAAATATTCAAGGTTTCCACCAACTCTACTAGAATCCAAAATCCTAGCTTCTCAATGCACCCACAACCCTAGTTTTAACAAGGCCCTAGTTTTCAACCTTTATTCTAGGTCTGTGGACCAGTCAGGACAAAATTCCATCAAATTGGTCTTCAAACTTCCTGCCATCATTTCTCACCATTTGATTCTTCATGGGAATACTTTAGGTCTTCTGCACATGCCACTAATTTCACCATCCAAGATCATGGGTGCTTGATACAATTTGTTCTTTACCCTATCCAGGCTCACCTGTTCCTAACCGTCATCCATAGGGCTTCACTCTTGGTCTAGAAAATACATTGAAAAAAACACAGAAATAAAAAAAAATATTTATAGACCTTAACCCTTCACCTCCCATGGTTTCATCCATTTTCAATGGTGGATGTCTAGGTTAGAGCTATTTTCACCTCTGCAACTCTGCAATTGGAACTTGCAGACCAGTGGCTTCAAATCTACTATAACTCTACACTCATATAACTTCAAAGAAAATTAAAATATTTTAAATAAATCTATTTTGAAACACTACACCCCCATGGGGTCCGATCTCCTTTCCCAATCCATACACAGTCGTACAAAATGCAGAAAGCACTATAAATTACAAGTATACCGTCAAAGACATCCGTATAGAGGGTTCACAGATAAGTTGTGCAATCCAAAAATTCATTAACCTTCTGAAAATCATCCATCCATGCTCAAATACCCGAGCATGGGTAGTTACAACCACTCCAACTCCCATTTACAACTTCTTGCAGAAAGTTGCAAAAGTTGCTCGAGCAACTTTCAAAAGTTGCTAGCAACTTTTTTGCATTTTTTCTTTTTGACTCTTTTAGTCAACTTAATGCATGAGTTTGACTTCCATGACCCTATTTAGGTTACCTAGGGTCCTCAAAGACACTATAAACCCAAGTTACCCAAAAATACAAACATTTCCCTTTTTAGGCCAAAATGACCACAATATCACTTGTGAGCTCATTTTGGTCTTACAAACATGGAGATGAACCAAATTGGATCCAACCTAGTGGATCTTATTGTAACTCACACAAAACACCTAACATAACACTAAAACATACGAAACACATCAAAATAGGAGGTGCTCTACACCAGTTTGTAAATGATTCCAAATTCTTTGTAATAAAAGTTGTATTTTGGGTAGACCTTGATTCAGTAAGAATAGGTATAAATAGTCTCAAAATTATTATTTTTACCATTAAAATGTATAAACTCATGAATCATCTATGTGTGCATTTGCAAAATATTTTAAGTACAATTGTAAAAATGAAATGGATCTAAAGAATTTTTATGCAATTGTACATGTTGTACATATATATAGGAAGTTGTTATGGGAATAAATATGTACATGGAAAGTCTCGAGGAAGTGGATAGAGATATTTTCACATTATAATATTAGTGGCTGATGTGATTACATTCTATCATCCTATGAAGAAGTGTCATTTTTTTCTTAACAAGTAAGTCAGAGACTAGACAATTAGGAAGCAATATTCCTCATTAAATGACTTAATATCTGGCTAACATGATTTATTCATTGGAGAAATCAACTACTATACAAATCTCATGAAATGTTTTAATACAAATCACTAATATGGAGTATGAAAACGTAAGTGTTAGTTCTTCAACTAAATGTAGGTTCTAGGCGCAAAGACTAATAAATTAATTGTCAAATGTAAGTACTCAAGATGCATACATGGGCCTTGATAAGTTTTGAGTGTCATAAGCATTGTTAATGAGATGATGTACTTGTTCATCTAGTTCAATATTTAATTTTCAAGATAGTGACATTGTATTTACCAGTAAAATTACAAATCTGTAATACCTCACTAATAAATTATAGAAATTTATTCTTATCAATGATTTGATAGCACCTTTTTGTATTATCTTCTAAATATGATTAAAAACTCACCTCTTTGAAATTTCATTTTTAATAAAGATGTTAATAATTACATCTCTTATAGGTAGAAGCCTACAACACATCGGTAAGTTGTGAGCCTCTTAATTGGGAGGTCTTGGGTTTAAATCCACTCAAATTAATAATAATAATAATAATAATAATAATCTTGGGCTTCGATCGATTACCTATCAAATAATAATAATAATTACATCTCTTATATGCATATTTTAATATCGTTAATATATTCACAAAAATTATTTAAATCATATTTTATACTTATTTATACATAAAAACTAATAATTACTTGATATAAAAAAAATAATGAATTAATCATATATGATAATATATTTCATCAATATAATTTTTTAAAATTAATGTACTTAAATACTTTTAAAAATCATCTATATCATAAAAGCTTATAATTGAGTATTATTTCCTCTATAAGTTTCATTATAAAAATATCTATGATTATAATCAATTAAATTGAATGAGCATGGTTAGTGCTATTGAAATTATTCAAAATCATAGTTCACTCTTTTGAATACAAATAGAAATATTTTAATGTGGAAAGATGTGGAGATAATTTATAGCAATGCGCAAATGGTGAACAATCAAATTAGGAGATTAAAATTAGTCTTAATGTTAATAACCATTCGAATTCCCAAATACAAGATCTCATAGGATACACGGTGTTAAACTCTGGCCTTGACATCTATACATCCCTTGCAACTACCCAATGTATCCATTTATCTAAAAGATAGTAGGAATATTAAATGGAGTTATAAGTGTTATATAGAGAAGTATTTTATAGGATTACTAAGACACAAATTCATTTTCAATTAATTTTTAAATACTTGAAATATTTTTAGATTGATTTGTTTTTTAAAACTAAATATATTTAATACATTTATAATAGATTTAATTCATTGGAAAAATTAAAATGAAATTGGATATTCTAATCTTAAAATTCAATAGAACTTACTTAAATTTCATAGTAATTATTTAAGCCTCTTTAGAAAAAACTAGTTGTTTTAAATAAAATTAAATAGAATGGACTTAAACATCTGATATAATTTTGCTTTAATCTAGAACATTCGATATAAGGGTTATTTGTTGTTAAGGGTTTTGGGTCCCTTCAAAATCTGATTTTTCTTTAATCCAAAACATTCAATATAATTTTATAATGAGGCTCTAAATGATGATATTTTTTAGGGTTCTGAAGCGTATCATCTATTAGAAATTAGGATGCTCTAACTAAGCAATGCAACCATCATATTGTAATAAGATATTTGTTGAAGTCGTTCAAGTCATTATGATGAGAAATTTCTGTTAACCTAGCACATGAAAGGGTCATCTATTTATCAAGTGCCAGATGAATAGATCAGTTGTTTATATCAAGTCAATTCATGTAGAGATGAGAACTAAAAATCATAAGGCTGGAAACTTAAAAGGTGTTAAAGTATTTAAAATTTGTAACATTAAACTTTTCCTAAATTTTGGAATTGATTGTTTAATATGCATTCTTCATTAATGTTTGATGTCATGCTATGATATCAAAATATAAGGAGTCAAAAGATTTATTATTAATATGTAATGAGGTAGGACTCATAATCTATGATTATAGAGTTGATATGACTTTACGACGTATCCCTTTCCATCAACCCTACCAATACACAATCCACTACCTCTGCATGCAAAGACAACATAAATGTTGTGTGCCATGTTGAATAGAAGGTGTGTGGTGGATGCAATAGTGCCTGCAATGTGTTTCAAATTTATCGTTATTGCTATAGAGGTTCCTATGTTGATAACTTCCCTGCCAGAAACTTCTCAATGATATTCAAGAGCTAGTGCCCTTGGGCTTACAATTATTATGAAACTACAAGCACTTTCACATGCTCTTCTAGTATCACTGACTACAATATTGTATTTTATCCCTAGATATATTTAGGATCATGCTCATTAGAACCCACAAATAATCAACTATGAGCATACCACCCCATATTTAGATTTATGATATCTGGTGGGTAGATTAATATAAATAAGCCATTATTTCTGTAAGATATTCTGTGCAAGCTTCAAGTATGACAATTCATTGTTAGTAGAAATCACTCATCATTTTTTATGGTATTTTGAAAAGGAAAATTCATATGCAATAAATAGTTAATGAAAAAACTTGGAAGCCAAACAAACCACTTTGCCAAGGCCTCTATAGCCTATGCTGACATCAAATTGGCTAAAAAGAAAGGGTTGAGAAGGGTCTAGTTATACTGCGACTCCCTTAATATCATTAATTGCATTAAGGGATATTCCCCGCTAGTTGGTTGACTAAACATGTCATTGAATATTTCATTATGTTTCTTAGGGACTTTGATGATTATAATATTTTACATGTGTACCACAAAGATAATAAGGTCATAGATAATTTGGCCAACATTACGGTTTTCTTGTGAAATAAGAAAGAATCAAATATTTATGACCATATCTTAGTGGATCTTCATATCTTACTCCAAAATTATTATGATACATGAAAAGTATAAGAGGATTTTAAAAATGATGGAGGATGATGTGCTAAGGGTGTCATTGATAGGACATCATTTAAGTGGGGAAAGCCAAACTTTTTGGTATCTCTTTTCATTGTCTATATCGGGGTTATCCTAGCATTATCTGTGTTTAAAATTATGGTCAATTGGGATTTTTATAGGATGGGGTATTCAAAATATAATAAGGCTAGGTGACTGAGAGGGGGGTGAATCAGGAACCAATAAAATTTAATCCATTTAATCCTTTATTAGATTATCTAATCTGATTGCATGCATGAAATGAAAAGAAATAAAACATCCACAACACTTGACACAATATTTGGTTACCGAGAAACCTTCCAAATAGAAAGTAAAACTGGGGTGGGGATGGTACCAACAAGATTTATTACTGCAATATAAATTTAGCCTATTAAAGCTTACAATCGACCACTTCTTATGGTGTACCCTGTTAGGAAAAATAAGGAATTTTAGGTCCACCTTGTGAAAGGATTTAGTACAATTTAATTAAGCATGAAACTTTTTTAGGAGATTTATAAAGGAATCTTAGGTCCACCTTGTTAGAGGATTTTGCCGATGCACTTGTTAGGATGAAATAGTAGATGATCGTCTATGCAACACTATTTTTCTGAAAAAAGATCAATTGATATAAAAAATAATCACCTGAATGTGATGGATGAGTCCCTGTTGTTCCTTATACTAATGTAGCCTATTAATCAATCCGCCACTTCATATTCGCACAACCACTTCTTTACATGTATTTTCTCTTATTTGGATAAACAATATACGTTATATTTATACCTTATCCAAATCAAATACTTTTGTAAGTCGGCTTCCATAAGATAAATTAATATCAAACATTATAAGCTAAGTTGGCTTAATACTGTTACTCGCGTCCAGTAGTCCACTCGGGAAATATACTGGCACTTGGGCATTATGCTATCACTTGGGTAATGTAGTAAAATCTGTCACTTGGGCTACACTATGTACATAGGTGATATTGACCACTCGATTAATACTTATTACCACTCTCTTCTCGGTCCACATTGCCACTTCTTGGGTTCCACAGCTGGCTCAATCAACACTATGATGGGTAAGTGTTTTGGCACTAATTGACAACACTTCTTGCCATAAGGCCATCAATCTCCCCCTTTGGCATTAGTGTCCAAAAGCACTTATCATACCAAAAATTGTTCAAAATTTTAAGTCAAAACTCCCCCTTACCATGTGCTTGGGTACTTTCTCAGGTTTTGACAACTGCTCTCTGACTTAGTTACAAATGACTTTATTTTTTATTTTTCAAAATTATTTTTGTAACACTTATATATATATATATATATATATATATATATATATATATATATATATATCTTCTCTATTTTTCTTCTGTACATGTATTTCCTTATATATATCTTTCCTATATACATTTCCCCTACATATATTTCCTCATATATACATTTGCCCCTTGTTTTTGACACAAATGCAAAAATATATCTATATGGTGATACCAAAATAGGATAGGAAATCACTATGTACCTTCAAAATTTGAGACAAGGTGTTGTCCAAATTATGTTGCAACACCTTCAGGATGTGCAATTCAATTTGTATCTCGGCTGATAGCTCCATTGTAAGCTCTGCAACTAAATTTTTTTGTCATGTATGAGTGTCTCTGCATGAGCTATACGTTTTTGCATTACATCCATGTGTGGAAGGAGTTGGCTCTGAATAGTTGTAAGAGATTCCCTTGTTCTTTCTTTTTCACTTAGTAATTCTTCCTGCATGTTTATCAGATACTTGATCTTCACAAAGTGTTTTTAACTCAAACTCAGGTTAAGTGCCAACTGATTTGCACTTTACTTCAAATCTGTATCTATCTTAGTCATCTTTGTCTTTATTTCCATGGTAAAGTTGGAATTATCACTCAACTTTACAAATAATGAAATAAAATTATTAACTATAGTTTCTAGAGAGCTAATAAGATATTTTATCTTGATTTGATCAATTGGAATTTTACCTGCAACATTCTCTAGAATTTCTTTCTCAAACTTGGTTTATGCCTTGTGCAGTAGTTTTTCTTGACCACTTAAATATTTATTGAACTTGTGAACTATATCAACAAGTTGGTCCATAAAAGAGTCATTCTCATTTACTTCTACTTCTAGTGCATCTAGGAATATACCTTTTAGGTCATCTAGCACTTTGTTTCTCTTCTTTTCTACTTAGAGCTTTTGTTGTGTAGCTCTTTTCTTCCATAGCTCCCCTAGTGTATCCATCTCCTCTAATGTCAATTTGGATAGATCCAAATTTGGAATCACAATATCTTTCTCAAAATCAATATCATTAGAATTTTTTTCCTTCCCTTTTCCTTTGTCCTTGGGACTAGGTGAAAGAACAATTTCCTTACCTTTTCCAATATCATCCTTATCCTTTCCCTCCTCAGTATTCAGTTGGAAAAGGTTATTGACATTTGGTGCACCAACTGTAGCATCAATGCTCACTGCAGAAACATTCAAAGTAACCTTGTGTGACTTTGTTAAGCTTAGCCCAGTAGTAGGTGGAGCCTGATGCTCAGTTCCTACTAGTCTAGATGTAGATTTTGTGGTCTTATCCTTTCTCAGAGATATGCTGTTCTATATAGGTAATTGGGGCAGTGATACCATCACTTCTACTACTATCTATTCTACATTGGATTCTTCAATGGTTTCCACCTTTGGTAAATCTACATCATCAGTCTTTACCTTGGGATCAATACTTGGTGCCTATGCCTTATCTTATTCCTTGATTTCAAAGATTGTCTTCCATATCTTTGTTGCAGCCTACACCACATCCTCTATTTTCTTGTTCAATATCTGAAATGTCCTGAACCTTGAAGTGTGATTTCTCTCATATTGGGTCATGGCCTCTTTAACCTCTTTATTTTTTATAGTAGGCATGACTTGCCCCAAGGTCTGCTCTCTAATATCCTTTTTTGTTCAGACTGCATTGCTCCAGGGAATAGATATTGCCTTGAAAAGATCTTTATTCATATGAATCTTCAATTTAGATGGATCATACTTCCATCTTGTCATTTTCTCTACAAAATCTTCCTCAATATGCTTATGTTCATTCTTAGTTCTGGAAGCATATTTCAGTGATTTTAGAGAATCCATACCACTGCCTTCTCTTAGTTATTTAATTTTCTTCTCAAAGGAAGGTGGATGTTTCTTGAGTATTAATGTATGTTCTTCTTCATCTTCCTTAGGTAATATAAGTTTCCTTCTAGACCTTCTTTTAGTGATGACAAGGGTAGAGATCTTTTTTTTCTTGTTGGGGGCTACCTTCATCTTCTTCTTTAGAGGTTTTTCTTCTATCTCTTCCTCTTCCTTTTCAGGTTCATCATCTTATAACTTAAATTCATCTTCTTTTCTTTCAGAGATAGAAGGAGGAGAGTATAAATTCTTTCCATATTTCTTTTCAAATTTCTCTAACCTCGTCTTTCCTTTTTTCAAGATCTTAGGAATCTCAATTTCCTATGAAATGCAACTCTTGGCTTCTTCATAGGTACCAAAGTATGGTCCTTTGGGATAAAAAGGCTCATTCACAAGAGCCTCAATGATATCTTTGGTCTCATCTATGTTAACCTCATATGCAAGAGGTTTCACCCATGCAACCCTAGGTTTGACTTCCTGAATGTATACTTTATCACAGTCAGCTAGGAAGCAAACATCTTCTTTGTAGTCTTCTACCAATCGTTTGGGAATTCTATATCTATTTTTCATATTCTGTCTTAATTCCTCAAAATATGCATCCATGATGCTCTCAAAATTGTCTCCTAATTCTTCTATGAAATCATTTATGTGATATACTAGGGCCCGTTTGTTTCAGGGGTGGAATTGGAATTGAATGGGAATTGGCATTTCCGAATTCCCAAAATGTTCAATTCCCTGTTTGGTGGAAAAATTAAAAATTGGAATAGGGTTATGCGAATTCTAATTTTGGGTCATTTTGAGCATTCCACAATTCCTTCTCAGACCTGTTATTGGAATTGAAAATTGGAATTGGAATTGAAAGTATTATTTTGGGAAGGAAAATTCATTCCCATTTTTTTTTTAATAATGTATATTATATTTCTATAAGGATGTATATATATATATATACATGTGTGTATATACACACACAAGTGTATATACACATGTATATATACACATATGTTTGTATATGTGTATATATATACACAAATGTATGTATATATGTCTATATATGTGTATACACATATGTGTGTATATATGTATACATGTGTATATATGTGTGTGTATATACACACATGTGTATGTGTATAT
>MU227085.1:13017-24959 GCA_018584345.1 Thuja plicata
TTCAATTGTTCTATGGATTGATATATGACTTTATGCTATTGTTTTGTGTTGATAGTCAAAATTATGTTTTCATGCAACTAATTTTAAAGCATCTACATGTTTAATAAATTTACATTAAAGACCACTATTTCACGTCTCCCTCTTAGTGGTCTAGGGTATTTCAACAAAGTGCAATGAGATTTAATGATTTCCAATTGTGTTTGAAACCCTAGATCCAATATAATTTCTATTAAATTATCTCTAGGTAACCACTCAGGGATTCCATTGTGACAAAGGACTGTAACAAGGAATGAAGAATGTTATGGTGAAAAATGGGAAGCCTAATCTTAATGGACAGAGAAATAATTTTCTCTATGATTGTTAATTCTGATTTATATCCTTCTCTACTATCCCATGATCATGTTCAAAAGCATCCATGTTCAAAACAGTTTCACAAATTTCAAAATATGAACCAAACAAGGAGATTCGATAAAATGAACAAATCACATTACAAATTGTCTTAGGGAAACTCATGTCCCATGGCTACCGCAGTGAAATAATTTTGAACCAGACCTTCCATTTGCCAGTAAAAAATAAATGCCTATTTTCCAGTACAAGCACAAAGAAAACTCACAGCTGAAAGAAAGCTCAGACAACATAAAGTATAGAGCATTGAAATGTGCATAAAATCAAAATGGGTTTCAAAGAGTAAAGTCACAGTTTTCACAATTGAAACCCTCAACTAAGAGACCCATGGCTTGCAAGAAAAGTAGAGATTTTAGGGTTTTCATTATGTTTTTCTTTCAACTAGAGCACAAATATATGAACCCTTACTCACGAGCATATAAAAGCAGATTTAGCAGAGACACATGTATCAAAAGATAATAAGAAAAAGTCCAGATGTCTAATGAAATCACCAATACAAGAGGAAAATACAGAGTTTTTATATTTTTCAAGTAATGAAATCACAAATGATCTACAACCGTGATATTTCATTTAATAAAAGGTACAAAGACATACCTAATGAGGGACGCGGCCTGCGCAACAAAATGGAGAGCTTACCGGCCAGATTGAATGCAAAGAATCCTACGGGATCTTCAGCTAAAAAAAATCCATTAAGATTCACCTATTCTTCGCATCTTCAACATACAATAGTAATTAGGGCCCTCTTCCGCTCGCATGCATAGCTCAATCACAAATGAGCCTTTCTTTTTATTTTTTTTGTTTATAATCAAGAGGGTGTCGCAATTACGACGGTATCATCGCCATTATGACAGCATCGGGGGCACTTGGAAAAAAACACAAAAATCACACACAAATGGTAGTGCCGTCGCAAATTAGTGTCAAAATTTGACCCCAAATGTTGTAGTGGAGGGTCATATTCAAGGTTTTAAGAACAAGATCAATAGTGGTGAGGTCCTTCCAATGACCACCATCCCAATAGTCAATAGCTTTGGATCCTATACCGAGTTTAAAATGGGCAGCATGGTTTCCCCAAAGGGCATTATCTGAAAAAGAAGAGTCATCAATCCAAACATCCTCCCAAAAGTCCACCTTATCACCTTTTCCCACTTTCCATCTTACCCCCCTTCTGATGAGGTCTTTATTTTTAGTCACATTCTTCCAAATGCATGACCCAGCTAGAATCTCTTCATTGGCTAAAAAATTTTGGAGAGATGGAAGGTCCCTTTTATATTTTGTGTTCCATATAATGCTCCATTCCCGCTCTGATCTATAACCCCTCCAACCAAGCTTAGCAAGAGAGGATTCATTAATATTCTTTATTCTTCTAAGACCAAGACCCCCCTTGGATTTGGGCATACAGAATTTTTCCTAAGAAACCAAAGAAAATATCTTTTTCTTTTCAACTCCTGCCCAAAGAAAGTTTCTTTGGATTTTCTCAATATCTTCAGCATATTTATTAGGAATTCTGAATAGGCTTAAAGCATAAAGAGGTATACTCTAAAGGGAGAATTTTAGTAATTGAACTTTACTATCCTGGCTGAGAAGAGCACTTTTCCACCCAGCAAGCTTCTTGTGAAACTTGTCAACAATAGAACTCTAGAAAGCTTCAGGAGGATTTAGTCCAAGAAGAAGACCTAAGTAGGTGGCGGGAAGCTGACCAGTCTGGCAACCCATGATTCTACTAATTTTTTGTTATCTGTAATCAGGAGTGTTGATGAAGTAAAGGGATCTTTTGTTCCAATTAATGATTTGACCAGTGGCAATCCCATATTTATTAAGATTTTTTTTTAGATGCTTGGCTTTGGAGATTGAAGCTTCACCCATGAAAATAGATTCATCCACAAACTGTTGGTGGGAACAAACCTGATTGGTAGATGAAGGTGTGAGCCCTTTAAGATCTCCTTTTTGGACCAAGTTGGAAATATATCTCCCAAAAAAAATTTCCAGAATGAAAAACAATGTAGGAGATATGGGTCTCCCTATCTAAGACCCCTGGAAGATTTAAAGAAAGGAGTAGGGGAGCCATTAACCAGCACAGAAAAGGTAGCTGAAGAAACAACTTGCATCAATAACTTAATACAATTTTGATTAAAGCCAAAATTCATCAGAGTATTTTGTAAAAAGTCTCAGTCAACTCTATCATAGGCCTTAGAGAGATCAATTTTCAAAATGAACCCTTCTTTCCTAGACATAACCAGAGAATGAATGTTTTCATGGACAGTTATTATCGAGTCCAGGATTTGTCTTCCTGGCACAAATCCAATTTGTTGTTGTGAAATAATCTTAGGGAGAAGAACCAGGATCCTGGAAGTAATAACCTTAGAGATAATCTTATAAGTGGAGTTGCATAGACTAATAGGCCTAAAGAGATCCATTGCATCATCCCTAGCCTTTTTAGGGATAAGAGAAATGAAGGTACCATTGATTTCTTTTAAGATTCTCTTGGAACTGAAAAATTCTTTAACAGCATCTATGACATCCTTTTTGACAGTGAACCAGTACTTCTGGAAAAAGAACATAAGATAGCCATCTAGTCCAGGGGCTTTGCTACCTTCAAAATAAAATACATCCTTCCTTATTTCTTCATTAGAGGGGATAGCATTAAGAAACAATATGTCATCTTCAGAAATAATTTTTGGGATGCTCTCCAAAATTTCATGTTGATTATTCTGATCCAGCGATGTGTCCTGAGTAAGCAGATTAAAGAAAAATCCTTAGCCTCCTTAGAGATATCCTCACCCTTCTCCACAACTTCATCATTCACCTTGAGTTTAGAAATTATGTTTGCTACTTTGTGCTTAATGGTTGTCATGTGAAAAAAAATTAGAGTTTGTGTCCCCTTCTTTAATCCAAACATTTCTAACTCTTTGTTTCGAGAAGGTTTCTTCTTTATGAACTATATCATGATATTTGATCAAGACTTCACTCTCTTTCTCATTTGCTATACTCTTATAGCCATCTTTTTTAATAGAGTCCTAAATATCCTTTAATTCCAACAAAATGTCATCCTTAGAGGAAAAAATATTGTCGAAAGGTTCTTTGTTCCAACTCCTGATATTATCCTTGACATGTCTAAGTATGTTAGCTAATCTGTACATAGAAGTACCTTCAATCTTTATCTTCCACCATTCACTTATTCTATGAACTATTTTAGGATGAATAGTCCACATGTTTTCAAATCTAAAGGAGAAATGCCTTCTCCTAGAGATCGGGTCAACAATGAAAGAAAGAGGATAGTGGTCTGACCCCATTCTAACAAAAGCAGTCAGAGAACAATAAGAATGTTGATACCAATCATCAGAGATAAGGGCCCTTTCAAGTCGCACTTGAATAAGCTCACCACCTTCTCTTATGTTGGTCTAAGTTTATTTAACTCCCTAGAGATCAATGTCTGCTAGCTCTTGACTAGTGATGAAGTTCATTAAATCAAGTCTGTTGTCCAGATTTGGCTAGCTACCACCATTTTTTTCATCTTCCTTCAAAGGAGTTAAAAAATCTTCCATTATAATCCAACAATCATTCACAAAAAAATTCTAACCTGATCAAGGTTATTCCAAAAAATTTCTGCCATTTTTAGTGTTAGGGGCATAGATATTCATGAGAATCCAAGTTGATCCATCCTTAATATGTTGAAATTTGATGCACACCAAGTTATTTTCCTAGATAAGAACTTCTCCTTTAATAACATCCCCATTCCAGAAAGTGGAAATGCCTCCAGAAGCACCTTCAGAGTTCCCTCCACTAACAAAACCATTTCTGCAAAAAATTTAAGCTTTCAACCTTCTCCTTAGACATTTAAGTTTCCTAAATCAACAGAATATCTAGTCTGTTATCTCTGACCAAGTTTCTAATTAAGTCCTTCTTGTGGGGGTTATTTAACCCTTGAATATTCCAAGAGATGATCTTCATTTATTTTTGACTAGTATGTACTGGGTAATGGTTTTCTGAGTACCATCCGCTATGTTTTTGGTAGCCTCTTGGTTTCTTTTTCTAGAGTTTGGAGGTCTCCCCGGTGACAGCTAGTTTCCTCCTACATCTAGCTGCTCCCCGGTGACAGTTGGTTTCCTCCTACATCTAGCTAATTAAGTCTTGTGTTCCTTGTGGATTTAGAAACATTATTTTTCTTTCCTTTTGTCCGCTCTACTTTAGTAAAAGTATCTAAGTCAAAATCAGGATTTCCTAGCACCTTATCTATTTCTTCCTTGTTTCCCCATTTAGGCATTTTCATTTCCTCACAGAATTCCTTAACAATAGATGGGGAGTTCTGAGATATATCAAAGAGCCCATGCCCTAGGAATATGTCATGTTTTGCATCCTCAACTCTATCTCCCCTTTATTTGTCTTCTTCTCCACATTCAAGTTGTTTGATACTCCCTCCCCATTCAAGTTGTTTGATTCTCCCTTTTCTTGGGTTATTGACTGATTGCCCTCTTCCAATGTCTGGCTAGGCTTATCTTGAACACTATCATCCTCTTTATTTTCAATTTCTAGAGTATCTTGAACCTAAATCTCCTTCTGATCAATCACATTTTCATTCTCAGCCTGATTCAAGTCAATAGATTCTATCTCACCTGAATCCTCCATATCATTCTTTTGTTTTTCATTATGTCTGATGGTATCCTCCTCTTTTTTTCTATTCCTCTTATTATATTCAGGTTTGTTATTCTCATCCTTTTTTTTTTGCCTTCTTTGGGATAGAGCTAGATACTCCATCTGAATATTCTCCACTCTTTCCAACTACTTTACATACCTTCTTCTATTGAACCCTCTTCGTGATTTTAGCAAGACAATTTTTTGCCCAATGCCCCGCCTTCTTGCAGTGAAAGCAAGCTAAGGGGACAGATTCAAATTCTAGCTTTTGATTCCACTTCCCTAGATTAGATTTGATTTTTATTTTCTCAGGAATGACAGCTTCAGGGATGACACCAACACATATTCTGGCATGTGTCAATCTTCTACCTGACGCAGTAACTGGATCTATTGAGAGTAGTTCACCAAATGAACTCGCTATCCCACTGAAGACATCTTCATTCCAATACTCAAGAGGAATCCCAGGTAGCTTGACCCAAAAAGGGACTTATACCACAAAATCCTCATGAAGAGCCATATTTGGGTACCATTTCTATAACATCATTTTGCTTTTCCCTATAATCCACGGTCCACTACTAATGATTTGTTTCTTGTCTTCTTCCCGGGAAAAAAAGAAAGAAAGGTAGCCTTTATTCATAGAAATAACATCTAGATGTCCCTTAAGTGGCCATATTTTTATTAACAAAATCTCTCACTACTTTGATATTAGGCCTAACCCCAATGAATCGGCCAACAAGTGAGTTTTCCCTCCTTTTAATATTATGATCAATAATTTGATCGGGAATGGAAATAGCATATTTCCCCTCAAAAATATTTGAAATTTTTCTAATAGGCGGATGAGTTGACTTACCTTTTGGCTTGAATCCAAACATTGAAGACCATTTTGTAGCTTCAATCCCCGTATTGTTTGGCACAACATGTCCTCTGGGTCCCCCTCGTGGGTCCCCAAAACTCGTGAGTCCATATTTTTTCTTGTACTCTGCATCTTCCCCGTCTGATTCAATAGGGATTCCCCCTGTAGCAGAAGGACCTGCACCTCCTGCATAGTTCCTGGTCACGAAAGAATTTGAATTTTGATTTCCCACCTTCACTCCCCGCTCACCATTCACGCTTATTTTATAATAATGTTAACCGATTATGAGTATATAATAATTTTTATGAATACCGATTGGTTTAAATTAAGGATCGACTAACAATTTGAGACCGATAAAAGAGGATTCATGTCTACGTGAACATTGTTCATGTGGAGTCATGTCCCTTTTTGGACATGGCTCCACATTACCATATATATGGTACATGATCGAGGTCAATAAGATGTACACATAAATCAATAAGTAAAGCATCGTCAACCACCATGATTATAATATATACAGTTCAGATTTCATATCTAAATTAATATTTAATTCACTAAATTTAATAGTGATATAGTTATCTACAATAAACTATTTGTGTGTGTGTGTGTGTGTGTGTGTGTGTGTGTGAGAGAGAGAGAGAGAGAGAGAGAGAGAGAGAGAGAGAGAGAGAGAGAGAGCATAGTTGTGAGANTATAGTTATCTACAATAAACTATTTGTGTGTGTGTGTGTGTGTGTGTGTGTGTGTGTGAGAGAGAGAGAGAGAGAGAGAGAGAGAGAGAGAGAGAGAGAGAGAGAGATCATAGTTGTGAGATAGAACTCTGACCATTAAAATTTTTAATTCTACCATATACAAATCTTATCCAAATCTAACAAAGTGTATGTCTAGGAACAAGAAATCTCTTCTCATGATGAGAGAATGAATATGCTTACCTTCTGAAAGCACACTATTGGTAATGTAGTCTGCAGTAGTTTAAGATATGTACAAGAATATCCAGGTGGGTTGTGTGTATTGAGAAGATTGTGTAGAATCTATGTCAACAAACACTTTCTATGTAAGGATGTATAATTTAAATTGTGATGGATAGTGAATGAGATTGGAACTATATGAGTTGGATTGAAGCATGGGAAAGACATTTTATTAATTGAGAATATTAGCAACGGACATCATTTGGACATCATTTGTAGAAGATTTATCCTCATATTCCTCACAACTTAATTGCCACGAACCATAATAGGATTCAATTCCTATGGGAAATTATACTTTCTTATAATTTAACTTCCATCAATTCAATTCACTCTTGGCCTAAGGTTAAGGGTGGCTGCAAGAAGTTGAGTCACATTTTTAGGCAAAAAGTGGAAGTGTTTTCCCTATTTTTCAAATTTTATGTCAATTGCTGTCAAAATTTGAGGCACTTAGAGATTGAATCTCAAAACAATCCACTAATAGAAAATGTAGTTCTCAGAGTCTAGTTTTTAAATATGTAATTTATTTGAACACCCACATGGTAGAAAATAAATTTTAGTTGGCATATTTAAAAACCCCTTTTTCAAAATGCATGTTTAAGGACCATACCCTACATGTGTACGACCACCCTATTTTGAAGTAAATAAATGAATTTTTCTAGATCCTTCTGGGGGAAGGTACATAACACATCAAAGATTGGTTAGAAGATTTTTCCTTATTTTTTTTATTAATTTTTAATAGACTATAAAGTACATTTTGAAAACCTCTGGTGTACGACCACCATAATTTGATGAAAATTTCACTTTTTTGAATTTTTTTTATTTTATTTTGAATTAAATTCTATGTAGATTGGGCTCATATAATTCATTTTTTCAAAAACCTAAAATCAAAAAAGTTATTAAAATTTTAGTAAACCTTATTATTTCAACTTTAGGTACCACTTTGGCATAATAATTATTGTAGAAATACTAAAATTTGTCATATCAATATAAAATTTATATTTTTATAATCTATACAATATGAACTGAAATGGGTTTTTGTTTTGTCTAAAAATACATTCAGGAAGATCTCCAAAAAATTGTCACAAAGCGCAAATTTTATTTGTAAATGCCTTAGCCATATTTTGGCAAGGCCAAGCACAGGCTTGGTGGGACCAAGCCTGTCCCAAACCAAAAACCAGGGCGGAGGTACAGTCCCCACTCTTGATTTTAAGAAATAGGCACCCGTTATTTAAAATTCAAAAAATGGGTGCCCATTTCATTTTGGACCGTTGAAACCGAAACAGGCACCCATTTTATGGAACGAGCACCCGTTTCATAAACGGGCACCCGTTTGATTTAAATAACGGGTGCCTATTTCTGAAAGATCTGTTGGAGATAAAAAACTATTATGTGGGCCTGATCTTAATGATTGATGATTATTCAATCATTTGTATGACATATCTGTGTTGCAAAAAGAATATTGTCAACCAACATTCTCTTTTCTTGTCTTATTCTGGATCAAACAAGAAGGGATTAATTTGAATTCAAATTTTGGTGCAAACATGGGATCAAATAAACGTAGAAAGAGGCAAAGAAAGGCTCTGACAACTGATGAGGTTGCAGAAAATAAAGAGAAAGAGGCAAAATGACAATGAGGAAGAAGAGCGAGAATTCGAAACCTAGATAATTTTGGAGCATTGAGTTCACCAATCGGTTCATAAGATGAGAACAATGAGAACACCATGATGGATGTAGAGGTTGAAGAAGAAAATGCAATAGGAGCAAATTCAGGTGCATTTTCTAATCAAGTGTTGGATACAGGTATGTCTTCACAGCCAAATAAAATTTATTGTGATGAAGAACTTGATCTTTTTGTATTAGCGAGTTACTCTTTAAATCAATTAGATTTTATTACAGAAAATAGAGTAACAGATTATATTGCACATCAAACACCACAAATTAGTAATGTTAATCATAATGATAAATAAATTGAAAATCAAACACCAATTGAAAGTGAAATTAAAACCCCAATTGAAATTAACAATCAAACGACAATTGAGATCAACAATGTGGATGTAGACATAGAAACACCAATTGAGAAAGAAACCCTTTTGAATGATAATGAAATGATTAAACAATTTCAAATTAAAAGTGATGTGCTAGACAATCTGCATGGTTTGGTTTCGTGGAGATAGATTAGGACATACGCGAGTAAATTGTTTAGACAATTTGTTTATAATAAGAAATTTGTGTTTCAATGTCAATTAATGTTACAACTAATTAAAATGAGTTAAATGTGAAAAGTGATGAAGACGTTAGGCATATAATTTGTAAAATCCAAAAATAAAAATGAGTCTCTAAAACAAGTTGTAACAACAATTGCTAGTGCCTTTGACACAATCGGAAAGAAAAGTCATTCTAAAGATAGGAATACGGCACGACGAGCAATAACATCAGCTCTAGTAAAAAAAACTACTTCTAATAAAATAATGATGACAAACATAAGTGGATATCTTAATATTCATCATAAAAAATTAGCGAGAGTTGTAAAGAGAAGAGTTAACTTTGAAAGTGATCTGGCAAACCATTTGTGGAGCTTTAGTGGAAGACTCCTGAGATCTGACATAAAACTTACTGGTGAAGTCAAAACTTTAATTGAAAATTTTTGGCATGATAATACAAAAGTATCACCTAATGCTAGAGATGTTCTTAAATTAAGAGTCGGCTCAAAAATTCATGATCCACATCCAAAATATCTTTTGGATATGACTCAAACTGAATTGTATAAAAAAATTGTGGATGTTAAGGTGTTAACTATTTCTATTAGTCAAAGATCTTTTGAAAAATGTAAACCATGGTATGTAAGGATTAACAAGGAAAGAGTAACGTGTTGTTGCAAAATTTACGTTCAATTTCGTTATCATTATGATGTTTTTCAATCTATACGTTCTACCATGCATACTAATGAAATGTTGCAAGAATGTGGTATAAATATACCACCTCAAACTGTAAAATAATTTATATCAGGTTTGTTTTGTAACCCACCTAATGAGCATTTTTTTTCTTTTGAATGTATGTGTTTCTGGTGTATGTGATGTATGTGGCAATCTTGCATTTTTAGATGTATGTTTGCATGAAAATATTTCAATTGATTTTGGCCATCAATTAGTTGATGTAAAAATATTTAAAATTATTGAGTATCCATTGAAGGGTGGAAAGGTTGGAAAATGGTGTGAGCTAATTACTGAAAAAGTTAGTGTTCATGCATTTATGAACGAAATCAAGAATAAGGTTGTACCTAAATATGTGAAACACTCCCAAAATTCTAGATGGCTTGATGGACAATTTTGCATATGCAAGAATACGTTTCCAATTGGTAGTATACCTTCAGTTGTTGACTTTGCAGAGAACTACACACTTGCACCACAAGATGAGATCCAACCACAATATTATAATTAAGTGCAAGTAACAATGTTTGTTCATATTTTCTATAGGCATGCACCTAATAGTACAGAAGATGATCAAAAAATTTTGAGAGAGTATCATTTCTATATGAGTGATAATAAATTGCATTCATCAGAGTTTGTCCAGTATTGCTTTAAGATCTTTTATGAAAATTTAAGGGAGAGAGAAATTCACATAACACAACATCTAATATGGTCAGATAATTGTACAGGGCAATTTAAGAATGCTAGAATGTTTTGTTGGTTGAGTAGGACACATAAGAAAATTAATGTCCAACATATTTGGAGTTTTTTTGAGGCTGGACATGGTAAAGGATAATACGATGGTGTCGGTGCATGTGTTAAGAGAGCCCTGTGTAGAGAGAAACTCAAATTTGAGGAAAATGTAAAATTTAAAGATGCACATGCAATTGTTGAGTGGTGTAAAACAAGTTTGTCTACGGGATCAACTCAGAACTCTACAATCAGGCGTTTCTTCTAGCTAGTTGAAGAGAATTATATCCTTTCAAGGTATGATTGTGATACAATCAACGGGTGTGCTAAACGGCATTCATTTATGAGTTCTAATTCTAACACTTGGACTATATGGACTAGGGAGCTTGCATGTTTTTGTCAATTTTGTGTTGTATGTGAATGGGAAGAATGTGAGCATATGGAATGGGTTGAAGAATGGCAACAAAAATCCTTAACACCTAGTGAGCCACAAGATCAAGATGATATAATAAATGAAGACCTAAATCATGCATTTGCATTAGAAGATTATGATCATGTTTCAGACCTCATAGAACCTGGTAATTTCATTCAATTTCTTGTAAACCTTTAAACTATATTATTAATGTATGTCATCTAATTTATTATTGTATTAGAATTATATTTGAAATTTTATTTGTACATACATTACTTAATTTTTTTTTGCAGGACATGTGTATGTTGTTGTTGTTCCTGAGGATAATGAAGAGCAGACTGATTATTGGCTAGCTCGATGTGTACAACCTAAGAAAAAGTTGATATGTCATGAAGTAGATGATGATGGTTTTGAGTATCCAATTGGGTCTTTTGTGGTTGTTGGTACATGGCTACGCAAATACCTAACAAGAAGGAATGGTTTGCCAACTTTTGAAGACTACAAATCAGAAAAGAAGATTATACATTATTTTCATTTGGTAGTGGCAACAAATATCAAATTGGAAAGATACAAAGGGAGACCTGGTAATAAAATATTATGGACACTTTCAATGGAAGACCATGAGGAAATTATAGATGCATTGCAAAAAAGAGAGGATGTTGATGGGACATTAGGTTGAATCAAATTTATACATGTAAGTTTTTTTTAATTAATATATTTTTATATGTAGACCTAACTTCTTTCAAGTATCATACATGTACAGCTAATTACTTTGGTTTTCAAGTGTCAAGTATAACTGGATGTAACATATCAGACAAATTGTGCAATTTACAACTTTTGGCTAATCAAAGTTGTAATACTAGGTAAGTTCAATTCATTTATCTAACTTTTAGATCCTATAAATGAATTTTACATTTAAATGCATATTTTCTAACATTTCAACATTCATTTTTATGATGCAGGATCTAGAAGAACATGTAGACATGAACTATTTATGAAGTTGAATCTACACTTGTATT
>MU227085.1:30322-74619 GCA_018584345.1 Thuja plicata
CCTAGTGTTGATGGGACTTTGTGACCGGGTCCGCCAACAGAGGTGAGTTGTCACCGGGTACCGGGGTACTGGCCAACTTCGCATGTAAAGGTTGTCCAGGGAAATGAGATTCCCCGAGCCTCTAAGCACGTGAGAGTCGGGTCTCAACAATGCGGGGCTTAGTTGGGAAACATGATTGTTTTGTTTGAGGGGGATAGCTGGTTATCTTAACTCATCATCTTCAGGGATTCGGGTAAGTGGGGTTTCTTGCAATCGCGCATTCATTTCAACAAATAAACTTCAAAAGATACCGCTGAGTTAGAAAGATTTCATCTACCTATAGTTATACTAAACATTCAAAACATTGACAATGCTCTAACACACTACACTAAATACCGAAGAAACACAAGACCATCTGCTTATATTTTATCAGTAGCAAAGGAAAGGAGTTCGTTAATCTACTTTAAGTACTAGAGCAAAAGACATGAAGAACACAAAGCATAAAATACCGTTAACCCAGAAGATAGAATGCCAACAACATCATTGAGAGAACTCTTCCTTCTTCATTAACATCTCTTCCAGTAAGCACTGGTGCGTGTTACAATAGTGGCTCCAAGGGAGGATTTAACTACTGAAAGCTTAAAACTATGGAGCATTGAGCTCTGCAACTACGAATTGAGAAAGCCAAACTACTATTAGCTATGGACTGCAAAATCATCAATTTTGTCGACCCTTGGAATGAGGCTGAACTTATTATTTACACACATCACTTGACCTAAAACTAACCTAACTTATTTTACACTTTTACAATATAATACTATTTTACAATGGCTGGTACTACCTGCACCACACTACAAAAGACCTTGAGACAGAGAAGGTCTGACATGTCAAAAGAATAAGACAAGAAGAGAGGAGTGGAAGAATCAGCCTTGAGAAGAGAGCTGGGAGGAGAAGGAAGAAATCTGATCCCCCAGGGATCAAGGCTACATACCTCATAAATGGGAAAGTGGCGCCCTATCTCTGATGTGCTAGGTGTAACATTGAAGTTGCACCTTGGGAAGACCATACGTCAGAAAACCTCTTGTCAGTCTGACGTGCCTTGTTGTGGTTACCTATCTTCTGACAACCTTTACCAAATGCCTTGAAAGTGACCAATTGGTCTTGGGAATTGGAACACGGGTCACTTAAAGAATACCAAAATGTGGGATCTGGAACTCTAAGATCTGGGAGCTGGGCTCCCGAAGAATAAAGAATACAAAACATTTCTCCTGAAAGTTTTCTCTAGAACTCAAAGAATCTTTATTATTGTTTTCTATCATTGAAGGTCTAGAGAAAATGGGAGATCCCATCTTCATCAATGTCTCTAAGGCCAGCCCTGCGGTACTTGGCCACCTCAATCTTCTCACCCAAGTCTAGAACATTTGCCTTAAATTCTTCAGCCATTTTTGCTACATCGTGACCTTTGAGCACCATGTGAGCTACTCATGTCATCTTTGCTTTGTCTATCCCCTCTGGGGATTGGTACCTTGATTCCATTAATTTTTCAAATTTCCCCAAAACATACTCATCCAGAGTGCATGTGTCGGTGCTAAACGGATCAGCTTCGAAGACCTTCAAAACAAAAGACTTATACAAATTGAAAGAATATTGGACCGCATTGGTCTTATCATGCAGGGTCCCTACCAATTGCTTGATTACCCCCAATGTGAGGTCAAGTCTGGAGTTTTGGTTCCTTACAAAATCAAATGACTCCTCCCCTAAAATTCTAGACTCGGAGACAACCTCCTCTCCGATGCCAATGAATTACTCCAACTCAACCTTCCATGCTTCATAATTTTCAATATCTCCCTCCCAGATGGAGATGGTATTTTTGGCCTGGTGTAAGACGTGGCAGGCCACATATAGGTCTGGGAGTTTGGACACTAGGAAATTCCAGACATTTCCCAACTATAAGGTCGCCCATTCATCAACCACTTGGGCCTTTCTTTTCATCACCCATAACGCGTCTATGTCACCCTAAGGAAGTGGTGCATCAGATGTGGAGGCACTCGAGGGAATGAGACTAATAGGTTGGGCCAGCTCTATTAGAAACCCCATAAGGTTTGCATTTTTCTCTTTCTCTACCTTGAATTTCTGAGCTTCTTTCTCGTAGCGAGCCTCTATTGCCTTGGCTACTTCTTTTAGCAGGTCTAACTCACCTTGTTTTCCTCTCTTCCCCAGTGACACCTCTGTGATATTGTAATCTCTGACCTTAGCCATTGCTTTGTACACATCTAGGGAAGGTGTCACGATCACTGCGAGTGTATCTCCGCCAAGCTCAATTCGAAGAGTGTGGACTATCTGAACTTTCTTAGCCTTTGGCACATTTTGCACCTGCGCCATCATCTCCACCAAGGAGAGATGGGCCTTGGGTGTTGTTGCGAACTTCCTCTTTTGGGATTCCACCAACCACTGTGGTGGTAGAGGTGGCTTTGCAGCCAAAATCTGCTCTTGTGATTTCTCCCCGGGATCTTGTTGCGCCCCTTCAACAGTTTGAACTACTTCTGGCTCCTTCTCTGTACCTTTTGGTTCATCGGCGATGTTTACTTTGGTGGTATTGGTATCTTCTACCCCGATGTTTGTATCCTTGGCAATGTTAGGATCATTATCCATTCCCTCGGGGTTCTTTACCTCCTGTTGTTTTTTATCAACCTCTGTTGCTGGGATGTTCTCTTCTATTGGTGTATCTTCTGGGGGGTGGGGGAGGCGTCGGGCCAAGATTCAATGTTTGGGCCGCTCTGATCACTTCCACAGATGTTACCTTTGGGAGTGGCATTTGGAACATGGTAGTTGGGGTTACGATTGTTCCAGTGGGTCTAGTTCCCCCAACTAATGTCATTTGTTCATCCTAGGTCTGCCTGATTTCCAAGACCTCTTCAACCTGTATTTCTAGGACTCCAGGAATCTTCACCTGTTCTTGACCCTTTTCTTCTTCTGCCCGGGCTTCCTATTGTTGTGCAGGCTCTTGCTCTGGGATTTCATCATGCATGGTGATTTCTTTCGTTGATTGTATGATGTCCCCCTGCAAATTTCCAAATTCATCAGTTCTAAACACATCATCAAACTCATCATGGGGCATGGGATTCTCTGGGATGTGCTCTGGTTCTTTCTCTGGCTCCAGGGAGTCAAAAGAAATAATTTATACTTCTATGATTTTTGGCATCCCAAGTTTTGGCTCTGTCCTTGGCTTTGGATTGAGCCTCTTCTTTTTCCTGGTCACCAAAGGAGGCCCTACATCCTTTAGAGCTGCCTGCTCCTCTTCCGCTCTGCTTCTTGTTGCTCAAACCATTAATGCGGCCAGTGAAGGGGAAGAGGGAGGATGGACGGGCCCAGTCATGAGGACCGGGGTGGGCAACCTTGTGATTTTTTTATCCTTCATCTTCTAGGAGACCGCTAGTGTTTATTGCATATGTTCTTTTATGGGGGCTGCAGATGGGACTTGCAAAGGGGTCTCCATGATTCTTTTCCCTTTATCCTCTCCCTGCGAAGAGTTTCCAGCTCCGGGGGTTAATCTCAGCACTGCTAGGCCAACTCGGTGCGTACTCCCCAGACATGCCTTCTTGAAATACTCATGGCTACGCTCGACCATGTCTTGGGTGATATCTTCAATGGTTGGCCCCTCCTATGTGTTCCAATTTATTGGAGGGAGAGCCATCTTATCTATCCCCATTTCCTTGTATTGGGGGTCTATTGTGGACCCGGTGTCTGAGAAGTCATCTGAGAATTTACGAAGCTTCAGCCTCTCCATCATCCCCATTGTCATTCGGATGAAGTGTTGGCTCTAGACTTCAAAATCATCTTGACAATCTTCCCAGAAGTCCTCCATATGGAATTTGTGGGGCTCTGATGCCCGGGGAAGTGTCATTGCAATCTTGCCTAGCGGATCAAAGTTCTTCGTCGCCAGATAGAATTCTGTTAGGACTAGGATTTTAAGTTCATTGTCTACCTCTTTAGCTACGGCCAAACTACATGTGTAATTCCCACAAGTGATTGAGAATGGAAGATTCACCTTCTTTACAGTGTATAAGGTGTGCAATTTCATCATATGTCTGTAGTATTCTAAAAGGATTGTTTTGTTCCCACAATGTTTGGGCAACAAATAGGGTTTCCCAGAGAAGTCGGTTACCCGAATGTAAGTATGTTTCTGGAATTGGATGTAGTAGTGGCCATAAATTCTGACCAGATCCATTGCCTCCTTGAAGAGACGGTACCCGACATCCCGGGTGGGCGTGAGAAGATTGTAATAGATGAAGGTGTCGTTAACCCGACAGAAGCTAAGGAAACTACCCTCCCATTGTATTTGTGGGAAATAATCCCAAGGAGTCTTCTGCCCCGGGCCAACTCCAAGTTCACCTGATGTGAGTAGCCCGTTTGTGATGGGGTGTTGTTGTGATAAGGCCCAGAGAACATAGGAAGTCATATAGAACTTATGTGTCCGGGCCACCTGAAGGAACTATGAGTCCACATGATTTGAAATGATGGCGGCCCAATAAAAATACTTCTCACCGGTGGAGATGCCAAGTAGGAAGTAGTACATCCATCCTAAAAATTCTCGGGCATGGGGTTGCCCAAAGATTTGGCATAGTGCTATGATCCCCATTTAGATACTTTGCTTAAACTCGGATCAAGGGATCTCTAACTTCATTCTTTTGGTGTCTTTCTTCGGGGTCTTGAGCCAATGATTTTTCAAATATTACTGGAACATGAGCTCCAACTGCTGAAATTGTGCCAAGGCATCATATCTGGTGACGACGGTTGGTTCGTCAAACTGGGGCATCCCCAATCTTGCCCGAAAAGTTGCAGCGTCAAGAGACACCATGGAAGTGGGATATCCGGTAAGGAAAGGAGTAGCGAGCATGACGGCCTGGATGGAAGAGTTGTAATGTGCTGCAAGGGTGAGGATAAGTTCTGAGGCCTGCACAGTACATGGGAAGCAAGCTGCCTTCAGGATCCTGGATTCCCCAACATTGATGGCCAATTGGTCCCCGGCATGTCGCTGAATGAACATCATCTTAACCAAGGCCTGCATTTCTAACCACATCCCGATGCTGGTGTCGGTGACCAATTGAACCTGGGATTCAATCTTTGATCCCACAACAACATTGTCTTCCAAATATTTCATGTTGAGGGGCAGTTTTTCCAAGGCCCTCTCAATCTTGGACCTGACAGCTGCCCTGGTGACCGTCGTGGAGGGAAGCTCCAGACTCTCAGGTGGTGAGGATGCGGAAGAATCTGGCATAGTGAAAGTGGGATATTTGAAAACCTACAAGGTAAGGTGACCATTAGAATTCATGACTAAATAATATTCCAGGATCCGAAGATCTTACCACCGAGGCACA
This sequence comes from Thuja plicata, assembly GCA_018584345.1. Classification (NCBI taxonomy): domain Eukaryota; kingdom Viridiplantae; phylum Streptophyta; class Pinopsida; order Cupressales; family Cupressaceae; genus Thuja; species Thuja plicata. The sequence continues at coordinate 35,680 of MU227085.1, forward strand.
TCCTTCACCTGAAAAGTTAGTTTAAACCAAAATCCCGAAGAGATATATATAATGAAGACTTAGGAAATTAACCATTATCCAAGCTTGAGAGTCAATCTCACTCTGACCAAAGTGAGACATAGGCTGGATGAGGGCGAAGGGCCCGAGGTTCGAAAAACTAACCGTTGGCAAAAGTGACCAGAAAGTGAGTTGTCAGGCCCACGTGGGCATCACATGGCTATGTAATAAATGGGGAGTTATGGCGAGGATGGGGCCAACTATCCAAACGCACGTAAAGTGGAAGCCACTTGGGCAGTCTTGAATGCACGCATGAGACATAAATGTGCCATAAAGGTTGATTGACGGTGGAGAGAGAAAACCACCTGGTTGAAACTAGCAGAGAGCCAAGCTCCAACCAAGTGGTATCCTGCCATGGGGCAAGCTCACAAACTCAGATGGAACATAGGCAAGGGCACGGCGAGGGCGGTGTGAACCTGGAAGGATATACATGAAATACAACCAATGCACAACAGAGCCAAAGCATATATACATAAAAATATAGAGGGTCAAAGGCCGAAACACATATACACAAGAATATACAACACCTACAAGATTTTCACAGGTTTTATACAACTATACATGCTTAAATCCTAAGACAATATACATCATTAACATTAATCTACATCTGCACAGAGGGTGGAAAATCCCTCTGGCAGAGCCAACCCACCAACGGGAGGCGAACCAAAAATGCCAGACACAGAAAGCAAACTAGAAAGACCGAGCGGGAACAAAACCAGAAAGAGAGGGACAAAAACCAAAACCAGAAAAGACAAGGGCAGAAACTAGAGAACCTACTTGGAAGATGAACATAATGGAGAAGGTAGGCACAAAAGGAACCTAGCAACAAGCTAGCCTCAAGGATTACCACAAACAATTACTGCTAAATCACTGGTTAAGAGCCACTAAACACAGGAGCAAGAGCAGTTTGAAATTGTCTTAATTCGCTTGGATGCACAAGTGTTTAATCACGGTAATTGTAAAAGTGATGTGTAATTCCTATTTATACCCAAGGTAAAGGCAAGTTACCCTCTTCTCCGTGAACTCTGGAATAAGAAAACCTCTGGACTCTGGGCCTGAAGATTCTATGCAACCATACCTCCTTGCGAAAAGAAGACATCGCAGTAGAGAACCCCAGAGTCTGGAATCTAGTTCTGGAAAGAACAACAAACTCCCAGACCGGGTCCCGGAGACACAAAAGACAAAAATCAAAAAGGAAAGCAAACCTCACGGGAGAGAAAACCCAGAGAAGAAAAAAAAACAAAGGCAAAGAAAACAAGGTAAGAGCCAAAAGCGAAAAGAGGGGACCCAACATTTTGCACACAAAATGTAGGGATGGGTATGTAGGGCATAACAAATGGCGACTATCTGGGACAAATTCCTTAGCACATTTGAGAACCACATAATCTCTAGTTAGTAAAACTAGAACCAATCGTTACTCGGAGCATTCTTTTTGTAAGGCGCAAAGTATCTTAGAAAATCTGGCTCATACATGATTCAATCCTTGGTCTTTTGTCAGTTGTGCAGTGTGTGCTTTGGAAGAAAATCAAGTCGATGAACTCTAGGAGAAGAAAAGAAGAGGCACTAAATATATTGATCCAAATTCTTCAAATTTTCTCATTTCTCCTAGATACCAAAGTTTGTTCATCCTTTTCCCCTTTTATTTTTATCGTTTCATTATTTTCTAGATGGGAAGGTGGTACTTATTTCACCATTAAGCTTAAGCTTAGCTAAATTTAATCGTGGTACTTCTTTCACCCTTTCATCCACCTTAATTTGCTAAATAAGGAAGAAAAACTCTGGACCCAGAAAGAATTTTAAAAGTTCAGACTTGGGCCAACAAACTAGTGCGACCGATCTACTCTCAGTGTGTCCGATTACTTGTTCCCTCTAATTTTGATTTAACTGATTTCCAGACTTCCGGGGATAAATCTGATGAAGATTACTCATAGCTTGTTACCAAACTTATAATAATTTTGAAGACCGGACCAATTCGACCATGCTAACAATAGATTCCAAGTTCACTGTAATGCAAAAGGTACCATCTCGAAGACTAGATGTTATGCGAGGCATACCAGCCTACAAAAGGGGGAGAAAAAACACTAGAAACCTGAAAAAGAAAGAACAAAGCCAAAAACAACACAAAAAGGAAAGGGGGCAGCCCTGGAGGATAGCCGACAAAACTATTTACAAGATGAGGCACTCCAAACGGAGCACCGGGAAAGAAATATTTACAAACAAGAAGATTTACATATAGTACAACTCTGGACAAACCTGCCTCATTCGAAATAATGTTTGAGAAACTATCCATTAATGGGAAATGGGATAGGTTCTTCGGTCATGGTATTGATGTGATAGGTATTTTCCCCACAGATTTCTGAGATCAAATATGGTCTGAGCTAGAGCCGTTGGAATTTAGTGTGCTTTCATTTCTTTTCCCGAGCTTTATCCCACAAGAGGACCAAGTCCAAAATATGAAAGGCCTTATACTGGGCTCTTCGGTCAAACCATCATTTTACCACTGCTTAGTCATGTGAAAAATGTTCAAGGGTTGTGTCTCTTTTTTCTTCCATCCGCACCAAATTTAGGAGCCAAACCTCCACAATGTTGTCCTGGTTGTTGAATTCCTGCATGAACTGCAAAACCGGGATTTGTAAGTTAATTGGGAACACTGGGTTCTAGTCATAAACCAGATAGAATGGGGATGTCCCTAGGGTGGCCTTAATTTGAATACAATCCACCCAGAGGGTGAATCTCAGCTTTTGGTGCTAGTCCCAGGGATTCTGTTCTACCAGGTGTTTGATCACTTCAAGCAAATTATTGTTGGTCGATTCAGCAACACCATTTCCCTAGGGGTAATAGTTGCTGGAGAATTTCAGAGCGATCTTACAGTCATAGGTCCATTCAAGTAACTAAGCCAAAGAAAATGTCAGACCATTGTCACATACTATAACGAAGGGCATTCCAAATCTTGTGACGATGTTTTCTTCCAGAAATTTTATAACCACGTCTGCCGTATTGATTTTACAAGGTATCACTTCGGACCACCGAGTGCAGTAATTAGTAGCGGTTAGAATGTATCGATGGTTGGCAGACGAGTTGGGGTCGATTTCCCTAATGAAGTCAAATGCCCATTGGGTGAAAGGTCTAACTTCGAAGACCGATTGCAAAGGTATGGCCAGGTTCCGCTCACGATGTGCTACAATTTGACAAGTATGGCACTTCCTGATGGGAGTGTAGACATCTTTAAAGATACAGGGCCAATAGTATCCAGCCCAGAGAATCTGATGGGCAGTGGCGTCAGCTGATCCATGCCTGGTTCCAAACTGCCCATGGATTTCTTTGATTATTTTTGTATTTTGAACTTATCGATGCACCTAAAGTACACTCCTTCATAGTTCCTACGAAAAAGTGTGGAATTTTTTATCATGAAGTGTGTTCTTTTCAACCACAGGGCGCGGTGTTTGTTTGGAGGCAATCCCTTCGGGCATCTGTTATTTAACAACAAGGACACTAGATCTGTGTACCATGGATCTTGAGTGATGGAATCCACTGTATATGTGTGACATTTGATGTAGGGAGTCTCTTTTGCCATCGCTCTACATAGTCCTTGGCCTCGGACTATCTTCATGGGTTGCATTTCCAAATTGTATTCTTGGAGGATGGCCATCCATTTCCCCCGTCTTTCACCCAATTCACTCTGCATCAGCAGATATTTCACCGCCTGGTCTAGGATGATAGCATGCACCTTGCTCTAGAGAATATAATGCCAGAATTTCTTCACGGTGTGAACAAGAGCAAAGGCTTGTTTTTCCAAGGATGAGAATCGGACTTCAACATTATTGAAGGGGGAACTCATGAAAGCTATTGGTCGTTCTTCTTCTTTGAACTTTTGGGTCAGTATTGTCGTGGAAAAATGCGGTGAAGCAAAGGAATAGATATAGAAAGGGAGGGAATAGTCTGGACTAGCCAGAACTGGTGCCTCCATTATCGTTTGCTTAATCTGAGTAAACGCCCACTTTGCTTCAGGACTCCACTCAATTTTGGTATCTTTCTTCATCATCTCATTGAGTGGCTTTATGATCTCGGCGAATCCAATGATGAACTACCAGAAAAAATTGATCTTTCCAAAGAAAGACCTCATCTCCTTCTTGTTGTCGGGCATTTGTAGGTTTAGCAACACTTCAACTCTCTCAGGGTCAATGGATATACCCTTATCAGAGATAATATGCCCGAGAAACTTCCCTTCAGTGACCCTGAATATGCATTTCTTAGGGTTGATGGATATTCCATACCGGCGACATCTCTCACAAATCTGGGCAAGGTGGGCGGAGTGATCACGCCTATCCTAGGAAAAGATGGTCAAATCATCGATGTAGATGATTATGCACCGGTTCACAAGGCCCTTGAACGCAATGTCTGTAGCCTTTTGAAATGTAGCCCTTGCATTAATCAAACCAAAGGGAATTCTCTGGTAAGAAAATGTTCCCCACTTGGTAGTAAATGTCATTTTGTCTCTATCTTCAAATTTAACCATGACTTGGTTATACCTGGAGTACCCATCCAAGAAAGACATCATTTGTGATCCGTTCACGATTTGTAATACCTCATCCAACGAGGGGAGAGGGTGATTGTCTTTCTTGGATGCCTTATTCAAATTTTGGAAATCCATGCAAAGGCGGATCTCGCCACTTTTCTTCCTCACAGGGACTAGGTTGGCAACCCATGTAGTGTGTTGGATGGGAAGGATTATCTAGGCTGACAGCAGTTTTTGGACCTCCTGATAAATCAGAGGCTTAATCAATGGGTTGACCTATTGTTGCTTTTGTCAGAAGGGCTTGGCATCAGGTTTGAGTGAGATAGTATGAGTCATAATGGATGTATCATAGGTTTTCAAGTCTTCATACCCCCATGCGATTACGTCTATGTATTCTTGGAGAACCGCGAGAATCTTCTCCTTCTCCTCAAGGGAGCAGGAGGTGCCAATATGTATCATTTTCTCTTCACTGGGCTAGCCGATGTTTACTTTCTCAAATTTCCCTCCCTCAGAGGAGGATGATATCTTCTCCCAGCCTTGAGGGTCCTATTCAAAGATGTGTTCAAGTGCAACCATCCCCTTCGGGATGGTGTTGGTTGGTAGGTCCATGATCCCATCATCTTCATCACCATGTCCAGCATCATCATGATCTTTCTCTTCTACTATCTGGTCTTCAAAGACACCAACATTGGCCATGAAGGCCACAATATGTTGATCATCCTCAAAGACCTAAAAATGGGTGACATTTTCTGGAATGGACATGGTGGGGATCATCTCAACAAAAAATTTCTGGAGTCATGAGCCAGCTATGGGCTCAAGTGTGCTGGCAGAAACAGCAAGGGCATCCAGGACATAATTTTGTATCCAGGGAATAAGGTCAATGCTGAAAGCATCAAAATATTCAATAAGGCTCCATGCCTAGTTGTGGTATGCAGCCAACCTCTTATCGTGACAGGTATATTGACTCTGGACCTGTTTAACAATCAACTCTGAATCACCTAGGGCCTGGAGGTGAGTGATTCCTTTCCTTAGTGCAAATAGGAGTCCAACGACCAAAGCCTCATACTCTGTGACATTATTCATGCAGTTGAATTGCAGCCTATAGGACGCAAGGAAGGATTTTCCCCATGGGTTGATTAATTCCACGTCGGCCCCACAACCCTGTTTGGATTGGGACCCATCGAACTTAAGGGTCCATAGGTCATCGTTTGTTATCTGGGGCTGGGAAGACAAAGCAAGTTTTGGATTATTCTTGGGAGGGTTGGGAGGAGTTTCCTCTGGCACTAATGGTATAAGGGTGAGGTTTGCCTCCAGAGAGAATTCTGGTTGGGATTCCTTGACACGTGGCAGCGAAAGGGTGCTACCAGTAGAAGCACTAGGTCCCAGGGAATTAGCTGTGTGTTGTTTCTTCCAGAGGGCATTGATACGCTGGGTAGCAGCGGCCAAGCAAGGTTCACACTCTAGCTCCAAATGTTTCTGATAATGCACCTGGCACCAAGTGCCGAACAAGAGTGTGGTGGGGGTCACTGTAGCACCCTGAGAGTTAACCTCAACCCTCAATTTTTCTTCCAAGTCCTGAGTTCTCTACAGAAATATGGGATCCTCCCCGGGGGTGAAATCAAATTTTAGGATCTCAATGGGTTGGTACACCCCGGAGGAAGTCTCAAAGAATAGGACCTCACTCACTCTCCCAACCTCGGTGAGGGTTTGTCTCATTCGGGGCTCACTTTCGACCTGGATCTTGTTAGATTATCCTTCCCAGGGGAGCCATAAGTGGGAGAAGTCGGTCAAGAAGTATCCGTTCAGGGACTTGGACCAATTTTGACTTAGAAACATCCCATAAGTTTCTGGGATGTCCACCACTTGGATGTCGATTATGCTGGCTATCCTGGGGTCCTGGATGAGTTGAATCTGTACATTCTTTAGTTCACCCACCATTTTCACAGCAGTTTTATCCAGCTGGATTACTGCACCATTAGATGGGGTGGGGCAAAATCTGAGCTTCTGGCATATAGATAAAGGCATGATGTTGCCTGAAGCCCTGGAATCTACTAGGCAGTTGTGAATTTTTTTCCCTTGTATGTTCAGGCCTAGCATGAAGGGAGGATCTTCAGTATTTCCTCGAAAGATAGTTGTGTTGGCGTCCTCAAAAGAGATAGTCTTGGGTGGGCGACTGACGGCTTCTGGGTTTTCCAAGAGCTTCAAAAGAGACTTCTTCTACTCGAGATAGTTCAGTGAAACCTCCATCAAGGTCATGGAGGTGGTGGTCTATTCTAACACCTTCGTGATGTTGAACCTTCCTCCCGGGAATTGGTGGCTTCCCCCGGCCGAGTCCTTTGCTTGGTTAGAGCTAGGGCCTTTTGGAGGGGCAGCCCGATCGGTCGTATTGTCCTAGGGAGGAGTGTTCTTGGGAGGTGTGGACATGTATACTGGTCCTTTACCAACTTGACTATGAGTGTTGTAAGGATTCTGTGGGTTGGTGAAGGCATTGGCCTCAAAGGTCGGGATAGATTCATCAAAGAACCCTTGTAGTTCGGATTCTTCTTCATCTTCTTTGGAAGTCCCAAAGAAGACGGTCTCATAGGCGAAGGCACCATGAGTGAGCTCTTGTATAGGAGGCTCTGGGGGAGTACGATCAGAAGCTTGTTGTCTGTCCAGCTAGAAAATCATGATGACTTTCTCTAGCGTGGCACAGTTTACCTCATTATGGGAGCCTGTGTCGTACAATCTACACCAGTTGGTCATGGGCTGGAAATCTGCGACTGACATGAAATGGGAAGGTCCAGCTCCACTCTGATTGGTGTTTTGGTTTGGAGGAGGACCTCTGATATTAGTGTTGTTATTCCATTTTTGTTGGTTAGGTCGGGGCCTGTTGTTGAAATTTCTTCCTCTGACATTGTTGTTTCGTTGGCTGGAGAAAATATTCCCTCTCTGGAAATTAGAATTATGGGGTGTGTAGGACCCTACCTTTAGTTGACCCATGTCCATAGTTAATGTGGACAACATTCACCAGAGGGACTCAACCTCAGTGGTCAACTGAGTATTTGTGTCACAGTGTGACGGTTGTTGTTGTTGGTTTCCTAGGAAAGCGGCAGCATTCACTGGAGTCGAGGGTGGAAATCCTCCAGCCGCAGACAACAAGAAGAAAGGCACTACAAGCGGTTGTGTCTGTGGTTGTTGCATTTGCTGTGGCTAATTCCAGGGGAAAGATTCTAGACCCGGTTCTATCTGGGTCTGAGATGGATACACGTACCGGGCCTGCTGGTCTATCGGCAGTGGTGGGGGATTCATGGCCATCACGGGAGCACCCATTGCTAGATTGGGGTTATATCCTCCAGCGTAAGAAGTTCCACCAAGTATCATATTGAATAGCATGCTCTGCCCAATCCCACTCAGGGATTTGTTAAGACCGTAGAATAACTCTAAGGCTACGTTGTAAACCTTCACCAAAGTATCCCGGTCGTCGGGGCGGTAGTTCTATAGAGGAGAGTGGCAATGAAGGGGTCCATCGCATTGAGATAGGTCTGGATAGTTACCTCCACGGATGGGATGAAGGGACCCGTGCATCACTTCAAGGCACGTTGGAACCGGTGGTTGAATGCTGCAAGAGGCTCATTCGGTTCCTTCCTAATAGAAATGAACTGGTTGTGGGACCACGCTAGGTCCACATGTATGCGGAAGGTAGCTAGGAAGGTGTCCTCCATGCCCTGCCAATTGTTGATGGAGTTGGCAGGAAGGTTAAGGTACCAGTTCAGTTCATTTTGTCCCAGGGATAGAGGGAAAATCCGGGTCACAACATCTTGATGTTGGATCCAGTGTTGGTTCATGGCATCTTTGTATGCCTGCAGATGCTCTTCTACGGTTCATGAGCCTAAGTGCTCATATTGGGGACAAATATTTTATGGGTGCAAAGGTAAATCATTGGCTACACCGGGAAAAGTTCCCATTGGGGACCCGGTATTTCTAAAAGAGGCATCCATTGGGGGTGTTGGATTTTGACTAGCTTGAGTGTTAACTCACAGGATCGCATGGGGGACTTGGGTATTCTATGGTATGCTAGATCCCCAGACAATGGTGGTTGATTTGGCTTTTGGGGTCCATTTCTTTCGAGCAGGAGGCTCAAGTTCGACAAACCTTGCAGGGTTGGGAGTTGATCTAAGGATTCTTTCGAATCTTGCGGGTGAGAATGACCCAATCCCACTGAAGGCTTGACTCCTAAAACTATGGCTTGGGGAACCCTCGGGCGGTGTGAAATCTGAATCTTCAGAGGGGGACAAGTTCATGCCCTCCTTCTAGTGCTAGTTTCTATTGACGGGACTTTGTGACTGGGTCTGCCAACAGAGGTAAGTTTTCACCGGGTACCGGGGTACAGGCCAACTTCACCTGTAAAGGTTGTCCAGGGAAATGAGATTCCTCGGGCCTCCAAGCACATGAGAGTCAGGTCTCGACAGTGCGAGGCTCAGTTGTGAAATGTGATTATTTTATTTGAGGGGGATAGCTGGTTATCTTAACTCGTCTTCTCCAGGGATTCGGGTAACTGGGGTTTCTTGGAAGTGCGCATTCATTTCGACAAATAAACTTCAAAAGATATCGCAGAGTTAGAAAGATTTCATCTACCTATAGTTATACTAAATATTCAAAACATCGACAATGATCTAACACACTACACTAAATATCGAAGAAACACAAGACCATCAGCTTATATTTTATCAGTAGCAAAGGAAAGGAGGTCGTTAATCTACTTTAAGTACTAGAGCAAAGGACATGAAGAACACAAAGCATAAAATATCGTTAACCTAGAAGACAGAATGCCAACAACATCATCGAGAGAACTCTTCCTTCTTCATTAACATCTCTTCCAGCAAGCACTGGTGCATGTTACAATGGTGGCTTTAAGGGAGCATTTAACTACTAAAAGCTTAAAACTATGGAGCATTGAGCTCTACAACTATGAACTGAGAAAGCCAAACTGCTATTAGCTATAGATTGCAAAATCATCAATTTTGCCGACCCTTGGAATGAGGCCAGACTTTTTATTTATACACATCACTTGATATAAAACTAACCTAACTTATTTTACACTTTTACAATATAATACTATTTTCTGATGGCCGGTACTACCTGCACCACGCTACAAAAGACCTTGAGACAGAGAAGGTCTGACATGTCAGAAGAATAAGACAAGAAGAGAGGAGTGGAAGAATTGGCCTTGAGAAGAGAGTCAGGAGGAGAAGGAAGAAATCTGATCCCCCAGGGATCGAGGCTACATGCCTCATAAATGGGAAAGTGGCACCCTATTTCTGATGCGCCAAGTGTAACATTGAAGCGGCGCCTTGGGAAGACCATCCGTCAGAAAACCTCTTGTCGGCCCGACGTGCCTTATTGTGGTTACCTATCTTCTGAAAACCTTTACCAACTGCCTTGAAAGTGACCAGTCGGTCTTGGGAACCAAGACACGAGTCACTTAAAGAATAAAAAATTATGGGATCTAGAACTCCGGGATCCAGGAGCTGGGCTCCCGAAGAATAAAGAATACAAAACATTTCTCTTGAAATTTTTCTCCGGCACCCAGAGAATCTTTATTGTTGTTTGTTGTCGTTGAATGTCTGGAGGAGACAGGAGATCCCATCTTCATCGATGTCTCTAAGGTCAACCCTGCGGTACTTGGAAACCTCAAACTGCTCACCCAGGTCTAGAACATTTTCCTTAAATTCTTCGGCCATTTTTCCCGCATCATGTTCTCTGAGCACCATGTGAGTTACTCGTGTCATCTTTGCTCCATCTATCCCCTCCAGGGATTGGTACCTTGATTCCATTAATTCATCAAATTTCCCCAAAACATACTCCTCTGGAGTGCATGTGTCGGTGCTAAACAGATCAGCTTCGGAGACCTTCAAAACAAAAAACTTATACAAATTGAAAGAATATTGGACATCATTGGTCTTATCACGCAGGGTCCCTACCAGTTGCTTGATTACCCCCAATGTGAGGTCAAGTCTGGAGTGTTGGGTCCTTACAAAATCAAATCACTCCTCCCCCAAAATTTCAGACTCAGAGACAACCTCCTCTCTGATGCTGATGAGTTCCTCCAACTCAACCTTCCATGCTTCGTAATTTTTAATATCTCCCTCCCAGATGGAGATGGTAGTTTTGGCCTGGTGTAAGACATGGCGGGCCGCATATAGATTCGGGAGTGTGGACACTAGGAAACGCCAGATGTTTCCCAACTGTAAGGTCACCCATTCATCAATCGCTTGGGCCTTTCTTGTCATCGCCCGTAATGCATCTATGTCACCCTGAGGAAGTGGTGCATCGGATGTGGAGGCACCCGGGGGAATGACACTAATAGTCTGGGCTAGCTCTGTTAGCAACCCCATAAGGTTTGCATTTTTCTCTTTCTCTGCGCTGAATTTCTGAGCTTCTTTCTCATAGCGAGCCTCTACTGCCTTGGATGCTTCTTTTAACAGGTCTAACTCACCCTATTTTTCTCTCTTCCCTAGCGACACCTCTATGATATTGTAATCTTCAGCCTTAGCCGTTTCTTTGTCCACATCTAGGGAAGGTGTCGTGATCATTGTGAGTGTATCTCTTCTCGGCTCAGTCCTAAGAGTGTGGACTATCTGGGCTTTCTTAGCCTTTGGCAGGTTTTGCGCCTGCGCCATCATCTCCGCCAAGGAGAGATGGGCCTTGGGTGTTGTTGGGGCCTTCCTCTTTCTGGATTCCACCAACCACTATGGCGGTAGAGGTGGCTTTGCAGCCAAAATCTTCTCTTGTGATTTCTCCCTAGGATCTTGTTGTGCCCCTTCAACAGTATGAGCTACTTCTGGTTCCTTCTATGTACCTTTTGGTTCACCGGTGACATTTACTTCAGTGGTATTGGTATCTTCTACCCCGATGTCTGTATCCTTGGCAATGTTAGGATCATTATCTGTTCCCTCGGGGTTCTTTTCCTCCTATTTTTGTTTATCAGCCTCTGTTGCTGGGATGTTCTCTTCTATTGGTGTATCTTCTGGAGGTGGGGGAGGCATTAGGCCAAGATTCAACATTTGGGCCACCGTGATCACTTCCCCAAATGTTACCTTTGGGAGTGGCATTTGGAACATGGCGGTTGGGGTCACGATTGTTCCCGTAGATCTGGTTCCCCCAACTGATGTCGTCTATTCATCCTAGGTCTGCCTGCCTTCCAAGACCTCTTCAACCTGTATTTCTAAGACTTCAAGAATCTTCACTTGTTTTTTCCACTTTTCTTCTTCTGCCTAGGCTTCCTGTTCTTCTGCAGGCTGTTGCTCTTGGAGTTCGTCCTGCGCAGTGATTTCTTTCACTGACTGTATGATGTCCCCCTGCAAATTTCCAAATTCATCAGTTCTGAACACATCATCAAACTCATCATGGGATGGGGGATTCTCTGGGATCTGCTCTGATTCTTTCTCCGGCTCCGAGGAGTCGGAAGAAATAATTTGTACTTCTGGGATATTTGGCATCCCAAGTTATGGCTTTGTCCTTGGCTTTGGATTGAGCCTCTTCTTTTGCATGGTCACCAAAGGAGGCCATGCATCCCTTAGAGTTGCCTGCTCCTCTTTTGCTCCACTTCCTGTTGCTCAAACCATTAATGCGGCCAGTGAAGGGGAAGAGGGAGGACGAATGGGCCTAGTCATGAGGACCGGGGTGGCCAACCTTGTGATCAGTTTTTCCTTCATCTGCTGGGAGACCGCTAGTGTTTGTTGCATCTATTCTTTTATGGGGGCTATAGATGGGGCTTGCGAAGGGGTCCCCGTGATTTTGTTCCCTTTATCCTCTCCCTGCGAAGAGGTTCTAGCTCCAGGGTCAATCTCAGCGCTGCCGAGTCAACTCGACACGTACTCCCCGGACATACCTTTTTGAAATACTCATGGCTACGCTTGACCACATCGTAGGTGATATCTTCAATGGTTGACCCCTCCTGTGCATTCCAATTTATTGGAGGGAGAGCCATCTTATCTATCCCCCTTTCCTTGTACTGGAGGTCTATTATGGACCCGGTGTCCAAGAAGTTGTCCGGGAATTTACGAAGCTTCAACCTCTCCATCATCCCCATTGTCATCCGGACGAAGTGCCAGATCCAGACTTCAAAATCACCTTGACAATCTTCCTAGATGTCCTCCATATGTAATCTGTGGGGCTCTGATGCCCGGGGAATTGCGGTTGCAATCTTGCCTAGTGGATCAAAGTTCTTCCGCTCCAGATAGAATTTTGTTAGGCCCAGGCTTTTAAGTTCATTGTCTGCCTCTTTAGCTACAGCCAGACTACATGTGTAATTCCCACAAGTGATTGGGAATGGAACACTCACCACCTTCTTTACAGTGTATAAGGCGTGCAATTCCAGCATCTATCTGTAGTATTCTAAAAGGATTATTTTGTTCCCACAATGTTTGGGCAACCAATAGGGTTTCCTAGAGAAGCCGGTTACCTGAATGTAAGTATGTTGCTGGAATTGGATGTAGTAGTGGCCATAACTTCTGACTAGATCCATTGCCTCCTTGGAGAGATGGTACCCGACGTCCCGGGTGGGCATGAGAAGATTGTAATAGATGAAGGCGTCGTTAACCCGGCAGAAGCTGAGGAAACTAGCCTCCAATTGGATTTGTGAGAAATAATCCCAAGGAGTCTTTTGCCCCAGGCCAACTCCAAGTTCACCTGATGTGAGTAGCCCGTTTGTGATGAGGCATTGTTGTCCTAAGGCCCAGAGAACATAGGACGTCATATAGAACTTATGTGTCTAGGCCACCTGAAGGAACTGTGATTCCACATGATTCGAAATGATTATGGCCCAATCAAAATACTGCTCGCCCTTGGAGATGCCAATTAGGAAGTAGTACATCCATCCTGAAAATTCTTAGGCATGGGGCTACCCAAAGATCTGGCATAGTGCTATGATCCCCATTTGGATACTTTCCTTAAACTCGGATCGGGGGATCTCTAACTTCATTCTTTTGGGGTCCTTCTTTGGGGTCTTGAGCCAATGATTGTTCAAATATTACTGGACCATGAGCTCCAGCAGCTAAAATTGTGCCAAGGCATCAGATCTAGTGACGACGGCTAGTTCGTCAAACTGGGGGATCCCCAATCCTGCCCAAAAAGTTGCAGCGTCAAGAGACACCATGGGAGTGGGATATCTGGTCGGGACCGGAGCGGTGAGCATAACGGCTCGGATAGAAGAGTTGTAATGTGCGGCAAGGGTGAGGATAAGTTTCGGGGCCTGCACAGAGCATGGGAAGCAAGCTGCCTTCAGGATCCCGGATTCCCTGACATTGATGGCCAATTGGTCCCCGGCCTGCCGCTGAATGAACATCATCTTAACCAAGGCCTGCATTTCTGACCACATCCCGACGCTGGTGTTAGTGACCAATTGAACCTGGGATTCGATCTTTGATCCCACAAAAACATTGTCTTTCAAATATTTCATGCTGAGGTGCATTTTTTCCAAGGTCCTCTCAATCTTGGACCTGACAATTGCCCTGGTGACCGCTGTGGAGGGAAGATTCGTACTCCTGCGTGGTGAGGATGCGGAAGCCTTCGACATAGTGAAAGTGGGATGTTTGAAAACCTGTAAGGTAAGGCAACCGTTAGAATTCATGACTAAATAATATTCCAGGATCTGGAGATCTTACCACTAAGGCACGTCCTTCACCTAAAAAGTTAGTTTAAACCAAAATCCCAAAGAGATATATATAATGCAGACTTAGGAAATTAACCATTATCCGGGCTCAGGAGTCAAACTCACTCTAACCAAAGTGAGACATAGGCTGGAAAACTAACCATTGGCGAAAGTGACCAGAAAGTGAGTTGTAAGGCCCATGTGGGCGTCACATGGCTATGCAATAAATGGGGAGTTATGGCGATGATGGATCTAATTGTCCAAACATGCATAAAGTGGAAGCCACTTGGGCAGTCTTGAATGCACGCATGAGACATAAATGCGCCATAAAGGCTGATTGACGATGGAGAGAGAAAACTATCTGGTTGAAACTAGTAGAGAGATGAGCTCCAACCAGGTGGTATCCTATCGTGGGGCGAGCTCGCAAACTTGGATGGAACACAGGCAAGGGCATGGCAAGCTCGGCGTGAAACCAGAAGGATATACATGAAATATAACCAATGCACAATAGAGCTGAAGCATATATACATAAAAATATAGAGGGTCGAAGGCCGAAACACATATACACAAGAATATACAGCACCCACAAGCTTTTCACAGGTTTTATACAACTATACACACTTAAAGCCTAAGACAATATACATCATTAACATTAATATATAGCTGTGCAGAAGGAAAAAAATCCCTCTAGCAGAGCCAACTCACCAATGGGAGGCGAACCAAAAACGTAGGACACAGAAAGCAAACCAGAAAGACCGAGCGAGAACAAAACTAGAAAGAGAGGGACAAAAACCAAAACCAGCAAAGACAAGGGAAGAAACCAGAGAACCTACCTGGAAGACGAACACAATGGAGAAGGTAGGCACGGAAGGCACCTAGCAACGAGCTAGCCTCAAGGATTACCGCAAAAAATTACTGCTAAATCACTGGTTAAGAGCCACTAAACACGGGAGCAAGAATAGTTTGAAATCGTCTTAATTCACTTGGGATGCACAAGTGTTTAATCGCGAACTGTAAAAGTGATGTGTAATTCCTATTTATACCCGAGGTAAAGGCAAGTTACCCTCTTCTCCGCGAACTCCAGAACAGGCAAACCTCCAGACTCTGGGCCTGGGGATTCCATGCGACCATACCTCCTTGCAAAAAGAAGACATCGTGGCAGAGAATCCCAGAGTCTGGAATCTGGTTCTAGAAAGAAAAACAAACTCCAGGACCGGGTCCCAGAGACACGAAAGACAAAATGCAAAAAGGAAAGCAAACCTCACGGGAGAGAAAACCTGAAGAAGAAAAAAAAAAAAGCAAAGAAAACAAGGCAAGAGCCAAAAGCGAAAAGAGGGGACCCAAAATTTTGCACACAAAATGTAGGGATAGGTATGCAGGGCATAACACTTAGACTCAGAAAAACGGCAGCAAGGGGGTCAACAGTAGCTCTCAAATCGAGCACCCGTCTATAGCAAAACATGATTTCATTTTGCAAGTTGTAAAAATGACTTGCAAAACGGGTTAAAAGAAAAATTAAATACTTTTACAAAACGGGCACCCATTTTTTTAGAAACGGGCGCCCGTTTTGGTCCGGGCGCCCAAACCAAAATGGGTGCCCATTTTATATTTACGACTCAGGCACACGAAGTATAACGGGCACCCGTTTCTAAAACACGGGTGCCCGTTTTGGTTTGCCAAATTGTTTGGCCGCGGACTTCTGCGGAATTGACACCCAACTTTGTGCTTGCACCCTTAATCATTGTGTATCTTCTATTTTCATAGATGGAAGTGATTTCTAGCAAGCAACAGTGAAACAAGTGTAACTGTCATACATTATCTACGAAGACATTAACTATCATAATTATGATGTCACTATTTTTTGCATTTCTTTGCATTCATTGTCATTGTCGTGAACATATTTGATATCATTGTCTTATAGAACACACCAAATTATAACAGTCATTGACATCTAGTAGCACTATTTTATCATTGTTTGTCACTCTTTACCACTGTCATGATCTTGTGTTTATTCATTATGTGAAGCTCTTTAGCACTTATATCCAAATGAAATTTCTAATAATTTCACAATCTCATTGTAAATACAGTAAATAAATGACAAAGTGACTAATGTACCTATAGGGACATCTACCTCAATGCCTAAGACTACAACAATATCCTCAGTGACTGCAAAAGGAATGCAAGAAGTTACAATCTTGCTCACCTTAGAAGGAGTAGTCTTGAAGGATGAAATGGGGCTAAAATTATATCACTTTATTTTTTGTCGCGCAGAACAAATATTTGGCAATACCATTCAAATGGATTGGAGGAAGCAAGATAATGCTAAGAAAGATGAACTCTTTAAAGATGTCATACTAGTATTTGGAAATCCTAGTTTTGATAAGGAAAATATTCTAGAGATTGCATGGAAATACATTCACTCTAAATGAGACAATTTAAGGTCGAAGCTGACAAAAGACTTGAGATATCCACATCCAGCTTGGATCAAAGACCAAGTGAGATGGGATGAACTTATGAAAGATGTAAAATTTAAGAGGAAGGCCCACAATAATCCAAACTATAGGCCATCTACATAAGGAGGATCTAAAAGACGCCCTCGAGATACAACAAAAGAAACCAAATCTAGGGTGTCAAGTATTCAATCCCATTAATTAGGATCTGGTGGGTAGAATAGCATTCATTTTAGCTTGGTAAGTGAATGTTTTAATCTACAGTATTTTCTATTCATAAAAAAATTCATGACAAACTTGTGAGCCAATTGTATCTTATGAGTCATTATACCTTATAAATTTGGTTATATTTGTTTATGTAGGTTCACCAATTTCAAAAGAAAGCTTTAGATGGGGACGTAAAATATGCTTTGCTACATGGTTCTCAAGGCCTAGGATAACATATGTTAAATCGAGGGGAGAAATTAGTCATTGGTCGTGAATTTGAGGTAAGTTCTTTATAATATTCTATGACTTATGCAATAATTAATTAGAAGTATTATGTATTTTAATAAGATAAATTATGTTGTGTATAGGAAGCCCAACAAGGAAACTCATTAGGTAGTGAGCATGAAGAGGAGCTAGAGGAACATGATGAATTGTTTGTTGCACACAATGATTCGATTGTCATTCCTGAACCTCAACAGGAAACAATCCTTGAATTTCAGCAAGTGGGAAACAAGAATAATGAGGAGGGTGTTCAATGTGATGAAAAATCCACACCCACAATTAGAATAGTGCCTCGTAGAAAGAGAACACAAATGGATAGAGGACACAAAGACTGGTAACACTTGATGACTATGACAATGGTATGCTTCTTTGTTTCATGTTGTCTTTTCATAGTATGAGTGCAACTTTGTATGTTATCTATTGTGTCTAATTGTAAGAATAAGTCATTTTGATCTTAGAATGTGGCATCTTGCATGCAATTTTAAAGAAATATGGACCTCTACCAAATTTTTATCTTTGTTAGATTTTTTGTAAGAACAACAACAAATATATTGTGGCACAAGATCTGATTTCACTATGAATTTGCATCATTTTAAAAATTACTCCATCCATGAAAATAAACCCAAAAAAATTATGTCCCCACTTTTGAAGATGAATGCTTTTTCAACATAAAATTTCATGTATGTAAATAATATAAAATGAATGTCTTTTCAACCAAACACCACATGTTTGTTTACCAAACAATTGATAGGTTTATGGACTTAACCTGACAAAATAGGATGGAATTTTTCTTCTAGTTCACGTATTTGAATTTCCTCAACCAGCAAAACAACAATTTATATAGCACAATGTTGCAAAGTTGTAAACATTCACTAGTATAAATTGGTTGTCCACAGGGAGGTTGCTTTATTTTATCAATTTATTGAAGAGAAGGCGCTATCTTGCAAGTCAATCTCTCTTTCCAAGTACAGAGATATGAGATTTGCAGGCTTTTATGTAATGGTCCTTAGCATAGGGGCTTCCTAAATCTTCTCAGTGCCTATTGCTGACAATATTTTGAAGGCATAAAATGGTCCAATACAAGACTCTAAACCATTTAGATCGCAGAGTTATCTTTGCTAAGCATTTTGCAAAGTTATACTTTTGTCAGACAGTGAGGAGTGAGTTGTTGGAAGCCATTTATTTTAGATTATTAAAATTTG
Source organism: Thuja plicata (assembly GCA_018584345.1). Classification (NCBI taxonomy): domain Eukaryota; kingdom Viridiplantae; phylum Streptophyta; class Pinopsida; order Cupressales; family Cupressaceae; genus Thuja; species Thuja plicata. The sequence continues at coordinate 54,028 of MU227085.1, forward strand.
TGACAAGGCTACTCAAGAGCAACATCCATTGAAGTAATAAATTTTGATACCCAAATCTGAAACCAACTAGTACTCCATATATTTTGCATAAGTCAATGTAATCAAATAGATAAAAAAAAAAATGTTAAGTTTTTTGTTATGAGGTATAAAAATTAGAAATGGTTAGTCATTGATAACCTTTCCATCATAATGCTCCAACTATAAACATACTATCCTTCTACCTCAACCATAGTTATCATTTTTTACTTGTAATAATTAATAAATGTATGCTTATCGAATATCTTTACCAATTCATTTCTACCTTTAGGCCATAAATTTAACTTCCTAGAAATATTGTTGATTTGTGAGAAAAAAAAATCTTGGGCAATTCACTCGTGATTTTACTTGTTGGCGATTTTTCATAGAAACTCCAGCTAAGAAATTTCCTACAGATGTATAAGATACATTCCACAACTAGAAAAATGTTAAAAGATTCAATTTTTTACAAGTTCTTTGTCACATTGACGTCATTCAATGCATTTGGAATTTTTTTTGTATAATTGTGAACTCATTTTCGGTAGCATTGGTGAGGTATATGTAACATTGTAACCTATGAATTAACAATATCATTGTTGTATATTTTATTTACATATTTTTGTTTTCTTTTCCCTTCTCATTCTAGTGATTTCTTATCCTTAAATTTTTGTGTATGTATTATTTACCAACTATCTAACTGGTAGGGCTTACATTTTATGATTTTAAACTTATAGGCATTCTTATCCCTTTTCTCCAAGTTGGATAAAGAACTATCTCTATCTTAAGCTACTCGTGCATTCTGAAGCTCGCTTGATCATTTAATTTGATGAGTTATGCATACATGAGCAACATCATTTGATTAGTTGCGTTATATACTTACACTTCTTTTTTATGTTTCAAGCTACAAGAGAAACGTGAAGAATATGAGATGCTTCTTGTTTGGTTGAATCTTTTCTATCTTTCAGGGTAGAATATAAGATGCTCCTTGTTCAATTGAAAAGCATTGTTGGACAATTGTATATTCTAGATATGGCAAGCTGAAAATAATATAGCTCCAACACGTTCAAAAATAAACATTTCCTTCTAGTTGTCTTCATAAAAATATGAAGTTAAATAAAAGAGCTTTTGTGTTACACCATTAAACTTGGTGGACATGTTAGTATGGAGGAGTTTGGGCCAATTTAAGTTCTTAACTATGAGGTCGTATTATTTGGAAAATTAGTGTCAATATTCAAATAATGGTTATATGGTGTATCCATGCCATGTTTTTTGGGTTGTAGAGCAACTCCCACATCAATTTGTAAGATGCAGAACATTGGAAATAATTACAATAAATGTGGCATTTTTTGGAAATAATTTTAGTGAATATTGTATTATTGTTATTTGGAAACATTGAATGTTGAAAATCACAATAAAAAAAAATTAAAATCAATTATTTATTATTTTAATACATTTTTCCATATTGTCTCTATAGAGACAATATACAGGGTTTAAAGACAAATTGTCTCACAAGAGACAATAGTTGGAATTAAAGACATATTGTTTCTAGAGAGACAATGTCTTTACATCCCAGTTATTGTCTTAAAGAGACAAAACTACTTCTACTTCATATTACCATAAGTATTTTTTGTCTATAGTTAAGACAATTTACCCAAAAAATGTTCCAAATATTGTCTTAAAACCCCCCTCTATGTAGTAGCGATAGCATCCATGTTTGTTAAATATAGAGTGGTAATGTGGAGTTAATATTTGAGATATTATTCTTATTAAAGTCGAGTTAATATTTGGGATATTAATCAATAGTAAGTATAAGCCAAGCTTGTATTAGTGGCTTTGTTTGTGCAGTGGATTTCAACATTATAACTTTGTCATAATTGGCCTCCAATTTATTTAGATCAACATACATGAGTGGCCTTGTTATGTCACATTAATTTATGAAAAAAAATATAATTTATGTATATAATAATATATTTATATATTAATTTGATTTGAAATATTAAAAAATTTAGCTATTTAGAATAATTTATTATGATATTTAATAGTTTTGTTATAGAATAGTATGTAATAATAAATATAATTATATTATGTATAATTTACTTTGTATTATATAATATATTTATATAATTATATATTATATTATATTTGTATATAATAATTAGAAATTATAATAATAAATAAAAATAATATTTAAACATGTTATTAAGATTTAAACTAGTGACTTGTATTTCAAGAGTATAAGTTATCCAACACTAAATCAATAATTAGTCATTCAATTAAATTCATATAAATAAATAAAAACCAACATAAAATTTGAAATTTATGAAAAAAACACAACAAAAAAAAACCTTCAATCAAAATTTTATAAATTAAAAGCAATCACAATCATGACCACGGATTCCTCATACCCCACAAATTCAGGGAAACGTCTATGCAGCAGACTAAAACGTATTTCTTACCAAGGGGGACACTTAGTTTTTTTTTCAACTTTTTTTCAACTTCCTTATTATGTTTTACGTTTTAGTCTGCTATTTAGCCAATACCCAAATTCAGTGTCTACATTTTATTCGTATCTGTACCATCATTACATTAATTATCTCTACCATCATTGTATAAGTTTAAACTTAATTAATAATGTTTTATAGTAAACAATACGGTACAATTCTGTTTTGAACTTATGACCTGTGTATTGACTTTCATTGTTGAATGATTGCATTGTTCCACCATTAACAGTTCCTTTCTGGGTAGTTTCTCTCATAAACAACCAGTCAAAACAACGTTTTTTAGTTTTCAGAACATTCAACGATAAGACCGAACGGGGGTATGTGGATTCATATGAAGCCAATAAAATTCAGCTCGTCCTTCTCGATCCAACTGGCAATTTGAGAAACGTCTTTAGGATCACAGGATGCACTGTTGATTAAAATTATTAATTAATAAACATAAACACAAATCTTAAAAATCTGTATAGACATTGCCGGCAAATTGACCTAATCCAGATAAAAAAAGAGCAGCTTCGTCATTCATTCGGTACGATTTCCAAGTCAACTTGACCTGCGAAAGGCCGGAGAGCGTTCAATGCCGTCTCACACACGGAGTAGATTTCGAATTTTTATCTAAGACCAGAAATTTCGGGTCAGACCAATGGGAGAACGAAGAATCTTAGCATTTGGCTATTTCTGAGCTTCTCTGCAAATACCGGAGCTCAATCCACTTATGCTCTTGCAAATTTAGAACCCCCTCTTCTTTCCTTCCCCTAAATCTGGTCCCCAAATGGCCCAATTCATAATCTATAACCAGAAAATTTCAGTCAGAGCATTGGGGGATCAATCTTAGTATTTTGGAATTTGAGTCCTTCCTCTGCAAATATTGCAGCTCAGCCCACTTCTGGTCTTGCTAATTTGCCACTCCTTTTTTTACTTGCCTCTAAATCTCTGCCCAAATGTCTCCGGCCCTAATCTATGACCAGAAAATTTCAGTCAGAGCAATGAGGGAACAATCTTAGTATTTGGGGATTTGGGTTCTTCCTCTGCAAATACTGCAGCTCAGACCACTTAAATCTCTGCCCAAATGTCCCCAGCTCTAATCTATGACCACAAAATTTAAGTCAGAGCAAAGAGGGAACAATCTTAGTATTTGGGGATTTGGGTTCTTCCTCTGCAAATAGTGGAGCTCAACCCACTTACGCTCTTGATGGTTTCTCCTCTAATGGCGGCTTCCAAAACTTTTCTGACCCTGTATTTGCGTGTCACAATTCAGGTTACTGCAATGGAGGCATCACAATCTTAGGACTCGGGGATTTCTGCAAATACTGGAGCTCAACTCACTTACAAATTCCCCCCACCATTACTTTCCTCGTCCTTGAATCTCTGCCCAAATGGCCCCAGCTCTGATGGTGGCTTCCAAACCAGCAGTATCTCTGGCCCTGATACTGTGTGTCCTGCTTCCATTGGCAATGGCGCAGGATGATGAACCGTGGTTCTGGATAATGGCGGACAGCAAGAACTCCGCCACAACATGCCCAGGCCGATGCCTGGCGGTGAACGACAGCGCTGCCACGGACTACAACGACAGACCAGTGATCTTCGTGGCCTGCAAGGTCGACTCCACATCAGGTTCCACCACCGCCAACAACAGAAACCAGCGCTGGATCCGCGACGCCAACGCCAACACCACGATCCAATTCAACGCCAGCGCCGCCTCCGACGATCCGCAAGCCGGAATCCTATGCCTCCAGGCAAACCCTAAGCTTGACCCTACCCTAAAGCTCAGCAACTGCACCGGACGCCTGAACCAGCAATGGATCGTAGCCAACGATTCAATCAAAACCCTAGCCATCAATCCCACTTACTCCCTCGCCATGGCCTACAGCCTCGCCGGATTCCTCAACTCCACAGACGGCCTCCTCGGCTATCGCCATGCCACAATTCTTCGTACCCCCAATACCTCCTTCACAACAACCTTCTCAATGATCGACGGAACCCTAGATACCACTCCCCCACGCCCAACCCTCAACAACGAAACCCTAAATTTCATCCTCAACGGCGGATTCGACCAGAGCAGCTACGATTTCCCGAACTCAACCGCAACTCTGCCAGTCACCACATCCGATCCCTTCAGTCTCTGCAACTGGCAAGTCATGAAGGACTACGCCACGCTGAGCCCAGACCCTAACCCTAACCCTCAAACAAACCGGAGCCTGCTGCTCAAAGACGGCGTCCTTCGTCAGATCATCGCTACTTCGCCCGGTGCATTTTATGCCCTGATTCTGAACGTCGCCACGGCTGCTCCAGACTCCTCAGACTCAAGCAACCAATGCAGCGGCAACGACACTCTGTCTGTAAACCCTTACCCTTCCTCAAACCTCCATCAGGATCTGCAAATCCTCAATCGTTCATGGACAAAACAGCACCTTTCATTCCAGGCAGTGGGCTCAACGATGCAACTAGCATTCCAGGGATGCACGACCTGCGGGTGTTATCTGAGCGATCTTAACCTAATTCAAGTGCTCGGCCCTGCACCATTTCCACCGCCTCCGCCGCGGCCATCACCGCCCACAGGACCAGATCCGGGGAACAATACGGTGAATTCCACACCAAAATGGCCCGATTTCACAAGACCAGAACGATTTGGGGGCACGAAAAGGCTGTCGAATGGAGCTGTCGTGGGGATCGTTGTGGCTACTGCGGCATTGTTCTTTGGAATCGGAGGTGCGTGCTTCTGGGTTTCTGTTGGAAATAAGAGGGATTTGAATAAGGAGAATGAGATCGCATTGGGAAGGCCTGGAGAATGGTCCATTCAGACTACCACGCCTGCTCAATCTCATGCGGGAACGAGGGGTGACAGTTCCACAGCCGTGCCCCAGACAACTCCTTCCGCCATTGCAGTCTCAGGTTCTTCCTTGCAGAAAGCAGCCACTTCGAATCCCGTGTCTTCTTCGTCCAATCCTCACGATGAGCGAGGTGTTTAATGCCATTACTGTTGGCCTGTGAGGAGTTCTGAAGCGGGGGTAAATATCTGTATTTCTACAAGAAGCATAATAATTCTTCTGGGCTTGCCAATGAGGAATGCAAAGGCTTCTTCTTGGTGAAGAATTTTACCAACACAAATCCTCCATCACAGGCTAAGCTTTATATGTTGTAATGTATGTGTTTGTATTTTGTTTATGATGAATTCCCTTCAAGAGGCTAAGTTTTAGATTTCGTAATATATGTGTTTTGTAATGTTTTATTATTTTGTTTATAATGAATTGTCTTTAATATTGGATAAGTTTTAGATTTTGTAATGTATGTGTTTGCAATATTTTCTTCTTTGTTTATGAAGAATAAAGATGTGGACGTTTATGTAATCTAATGGTTTTTAAAAAAAAAATTGGGTCTCTAAGATGATTCATTTCATATTTTTTTAAAATTTCATTTTATATGTTCTTTGTACATATCTTTTGTTCTCAAGGAATTCTTATGTGGGTAGTTTTGTGAAGCCCAATAGGTGGGTATGCTATGGTATACATGTATATATATAGTTTTTAATATGTTTGTGTATGTACACACATGCAAGTACACACACATTGGTGCACATGCTAATTTAGACCTCCCACATATGTGTATTTCTACCTGATTTCTATGAATCACAAGGAGCGCAATGATTCTTCTAGCCGTAGTCAATGATATAAGCAAAGGCTTCTCCTTTGTGAAGAAATTTACTTGCATAATGCCTCCATCAGAGGCTAAGCTTTAGATTTTGTAATGCTTGTGTTTGTAATGTTTTATCACGTGTTTATAAATAATAAAGATGTGGACATCTATGTAATCTATTTTTTTTTTAAACGAAGTTTGTCTCTTAGATGATACCTTTCATTAACTTTTTCATTTTATTTTATGTTTTTTTTCATGTGTGTCCTCTGTTCATGATGAATTCTAAGCGGGCTTAAATACATGTGTTTCTCCTTGATTTCCATGAATCGCTCCTCCAAATGGGATCTCTCAAGGAGGTTAAATACTTGTGTTTCAACTTGATTTCCATGTAGCGCTGTGTGAAATGAGATCTCACAAGGAGCGCAATGATTTTCTAGGTCTTGCCACTAATGAAAGCAAAGGCTTCTCCTTTGTGAAGAAATTTTCTTATGCAATGCCTCCATCATAGGTTAAGCTTTATATTTTTAATGTATGTCTTTGTAATGTTTTATCACTTGTTTATAAAGAATAAAGATGTCAATATCTATGTAATTGAATTATTTTTCTTAAACAAGAAGTGTGTCTCTAAGATGAATCCTTTCATTCATTTTTTTCATTTTATTTCATATGTTCTATGCACGTACATTTTGTTCGTGAGGAACACTTATGTAGATGGTTTTGTAAAGACTACAATATTCATCGTGGGTGGTTTGTAATACCATAGGTTTTCTCTACTTGTGATATACACCACCATGGTATGCATAGTATATACATTGTTTTTGATATGTATGTAGGTATCGAAATGGTAGCAAAAGGGGGAATAATATAAACTAATACAAAACCCTCTTTCACCGTACATTAGAATACGAACAACAAAAAGGGGAAGGTGTGCCTAACTTATACTCTGACTTGGAAAGAGTTAAGAAACTACCCTCTTTCTCCTTTACGATTTTATTCATTTGTCGTAAAAGATTGTTTGTTGTATGTAATGCAAAGCAACTAGGTCCTAAAGAAGGTAAATGAGAACATGTAACTAAACAACGCAAACAAGCTAGAAAATGAAAACTATTGATCAACCTAAATCTATAACTAAGATACACATGTGCACCTCTGACTAAAAGTTGATTTATGATTGACCAGACACTGCCTATAAGTGTCTTAGTCCCAGTAGCCTCCAAACTAAGCACTCCAATCTCTCATTGGCAACTTTCGAGCAAAACCAATTGGACTATGACACTAGGCGCCCTAGTCCTTGAGATAGAGGCACTTAGTGTTAGTGTCCTAGTGTTGAAACCTTTAGAAATATTTTGTCTCTTGACCCGCCTACCTCTAAAATGTGCAACTTCATTTGTTTGCTTGTATATGACCTTACATAAGAAAGAGGGAGGGGGTTTTGGGATAAATAGGGGCTTGCCTCAATCAAACCTTTTGGTGATCTCCACCTCCACGAATAGCCAAGTACAAATAAAAAAAAGATGTGTGTGTTCTGAATCTTAAGTGTGTCTAAGATTGTGGCAAGCTAAAGAAAAACAGTCCTACTCAAGTGCATTAGAGTAAACCCCATATGGTCAATGGTGATGCATGCATTGACTCAAGAACATATGAATCACATAAGCTATGAAAAACTTACGTCTGAAGCTTATTAATGGAGATGAGAATAACATTAAATCATACTTAATCCCTCAAGAGAAGGTACTAACCAATCATCAGCTTGTAATTCTCTATCATCCTCCAACATCATTTCAAGCTTCCACGGTGATAATGCTTGATGAATACTTGACGATGTTTGATCTCAATTCTCATATCTATAGTGTCCTTGTTGCAAAGCATTCTGCTTCACTTAGCATCTCCTTCAATTGCATAAAAGAACTTGATTCGCCAAATGAGGAAATCTAACTAGCTTATATATGAGATTTGAAATAAATCGATTAAATACCAAGATAACGGTCATATTTTGATTCCAATGCTCAATTTGGGGATCTCAAGGCATCTGCATTATCCACCCTTAAATTTAGGCAAAAGGATGCTTCCATAATCCACACATAGTTTGCACTTATGGATTTAGTCCACCAATTTTGGGCTCAAATTTCTTGGATAGAAAGATAATAGGGCCTAATTATAGATCCAAAATCCATATTGGTGTGAACAAAATCAAAGTGGGGCCTTAATTGTTTTGAACTTAACAATAGGATAGGACCTATTTTGAGTTGAAAATTGAAATAAGATAAAGGACAAACTTAAATAAGGGCCCACGAGGAGTGTGTTGAGATTTAAAATAGGATAGGAATTGTCTTCATGAAATGAGTATTAATTAAATAAAAAATGGTCCCAATTAATGCATGGATGAATGAGAAAGCCAAAATGATGCTAGGAGAGAATGAAATTGGACTCGCCTATTAAGGGAGTACAATTTACAACACTACATATATGTATGTATAATGTGTGTGTGTGTGTGTGTGTGTGTGTGCACATACACATATGCACCCACTCCCACACACACACACCCATGCATGCATGTGTGTGTGTGTGTGTGTGTGTGTGTGTGTGTGTGTGTGTGTGTGTGTGCACATACACATATGCACCCACTCCCACACACACACACCCATGCATGCATGCATGTGCACTTGCATGCTCATGTGTGCACACATATAGGCACTTGCTCAAACACACACGCGTGAGGGCACACACACAATATTTTGAAGTATACATAGTGTTGGATGGAAGTATACATAGTGTTGGAGATGAATACACAATAAGTATATGTTGGAATTTTGAAATATATAACATGATTATATACTTGTGTATATCTTTTTAACACAACCAAGTTGATGAGTATATACTTGTAGATATTTGAAGGAAACTATGTATAATATATATACCTATGAGTATTGTATATACCTTTGAGGTACTTTGTATATATATCCAGCCATACCTCAACATATATATATGCTCAAAAATCATAATGTGGTCAAGAGTATTCATGTTTGAATCTCTATAGCTCAATTGCTTGTGTATACAACTACATGGAAAAATGTATATAGGTAAAAAATTAAACTTGGTGGTACAACCATATAGATTTCTATGCAAAAAATTTAGAGACCCTGTAGTTTTTTACCAAATTTCACAGTGATAAAAAATAATAGTCAAAAAATTTCTCTCAGCCCTTTTGAACACAATCATGATGTTCATTTCATGATATGAAGCTCCTATAAAAATTTCATCTCCAAGACCTCCTAAAAAAAGCACTAAAGTTTGCCAGTTTAAACTCACAAAACTCATGAGGAAAAGCATTAGATGTGTTCATTTCAGGTTAGGCTCACCAAAATGTATGCATTGAAATACGATGAATTAAAAAAACAATATCAAATTAATTAATGTTCAAATATTACACATGCAAACCTTAGATTGAGCATATGTCAATCTTTGCTCATTTTGGAATTTAGGTTCTCAATTGCCAATATAACCTTAGTATTTTCTAGATGACAAACTTATAAAATTTTGATGTAAAACTAAATTCTTATGAAATGATGAGGAATAGGTTTGATTTATAGAATTCCAAGGTTAGCAAATGAATGACTAGGACTCAATCTAGATTCTCATATCTAATGCATGATTTGGAAAATTAATGAGAAAATGTGGCAAGTATGGGATATTCGAGAGTTATTTTAATTAAAAATTATTATTTATCAATTCAAATTGACTATAGAGATAATAGATTTCACTGATGAGCTAAATTCCAGCATGGAGGAATGAATTGAATGTGTGAGATAATTAGGAAGAGATGACTATTTATATGGAATTGTTAATTGATTACATGAATGACCAATCTAGATTTGATTGATGAGTGGGATTAAGAGCGAGTCTCAGTGAACTATTATGCGAGGTAGTTGAGTAGATTAAGAAGATTTAATTAATTAAATTATTGGTGCACATGAGGTAGAAATAAATTTATTAGTAAATAATGTGTGGATAATTAAATAAATAATTGGATAATTATGTATGATTAAATTATTAAAGGGATGAATAATACCAGTTAAGTTAAATTAATGCCCGTATCTAAAATAATTTAGATTAATGATTAACTATTTTAAGTTTGGGACTTATTTCAAATTACTATATTAAATTTCAAAAAAATGCTCTGCTCTAGAGACTGAAAATTGTGAAAATGTCAAACTACAATTCATGGGAAACAAAGCTTCGTGACAAACACATCATCAAAAAGTAGATATCAGATGTAAAATCTAGTAGAACAAGACAATTGGAAAGAGCTCAAAAAAATATTAAGTCCACAGATGAAATTGCCACGGGAGCAAATAGGATACCCCTAGGTCATAAGAGGGGAACCCTAAACTGTAAATTAAATGCATATGCAAATTAGATATGAAAAATTTAGTAGTAGATATAAATAATATGAACAAAGAGGAACTTTCTACCAAAATTTGGGAAAAATATGAAGGACGACGATGAGTTGGGCAACCTTGTCCACGACTGCGCTAGGCAGGGAAACCTTGTCCTAACTTTTTTCAAACTACGAATAAGGTATTTGTAGGTCTTTTGATGTTAAATTTAAATCTAGATTTGTGCTTATGTAACTTTCCCTATCCCTATGTACACAAAAAGATAGAGATTAACGAGTTGATGGGGATTTGCCTAGGTCAAAGCCTAATTTAGGAATTAACCTTGAAATTGATATGAAATAGAATTAAAATTGAAGCATGTTGTTATGTAACAGAGGCTAGATTTGAAAATTAAATTATCTTATACCTCGTTGATGCAATGTTCTTTAAATGTGATCACAAGTGTTGATGTAATAACATTAAACTCCACAAGACCTAAAAGTAAAATCAATCATAGACATATGCTTGCATGAAGGTTGTTGAAGCTTTCTATAATGCTAGATATGAAGAAGAATGCCTTGAATGCTTGAGCTTGATGTCAATAATAGATGATGTGTGTTGTGTGTGTGTATGGATGTAAATGAGGGGGGTAATCTTGCTTTTATACCTCTCCCTAGCATTTTGGGTTTGTAATTTAGAAGAGAGACGACATGCTAGAAGTTTTCCCACTTTTGCAAACTAGTCATTAGAGGGTTTGAATTTGGGCCCCGATTACCGGGACAAGGTCACCCTCGGTGACCCTGTTTGGGACTATATCGCCCCAAGCAACCCAGCCCTCCTAAAAAGGGCATAATCTAGGACATGAGGTCTAGAATACAGTGGTGATGTCTAAATTTTAGCTGGTGCAAGCTGGATTGAACATGATTGGGTATGGAAGGTCATACGTGCTAAAATGGGGCCTAGGTGAGCAAGAAATTACACTCGGATGCAATTTACGATGCTATATATAGCATTATTGATTAATGAACTAACTTGATTATTCACTCAATTAATTTAAATATTTAATCAAATAATTTGATTATGAGTTAACTTGATGAAATAATTAGTTAACTAATTTGTTTGATGAGTGAAAGATGGAATCAACCAAATTAACGTGAGTGAAATATGGGCAATGATAATTATTATTTTTAATAATTAGATATATGTGTATAGATTAATTAGGGTAGAATTGATAAATAATTATTAATCGGTTAATTAGACATGGGTAATATAAGGAGGAATGATTTTATTTAATTAATATAATATAATCAATTAATCAACACTTAGTGAGTTAACATGGTGAAATTAATAAATCAATGACGTGACAAGATGATTAAGATAATAGAATAGTTAATTGACAAATGATGATAAATTTTTTTATTTTATTTTTTGATCGGTAAAAGGTCGAAGCCATGATTTATATGAATAACCATATAATTACAAAAATCTTCATTCACTGCAGGCACCGGTAGGAAAGAACGGAGAAGAAAACCTCCAGTCTAGCATGGGAACGAAGTACAGAAAAAGTTACATTACATTGTTTATGAAGGCATACCTTCTCTTCCATTTTTAAAAATCAGTAACTACACAGGTATCCAATAGAGGATTTATCAATGAAACAGTCATTACAGACATCTGCTACTAGAGAAAAAGCTTTCTCTTTATTTTGATTTGAATCCCTGCTCCCTTTCGAAAAACTTCTTCCTCGGCCTTGTGTTTCTTGATTTTGTTCTTGGAAATACTTGGCTATATATACATTGCATACAAATACATATTAATCTATGAGATTCTGAGATTAACTTATTTTCCTTAGATATTACCCACGTAAGAGATAAGTATTATAATAAGGAAGAACCTAATCTAGCAATTGCATATCCAAATTCACTTGGTCTCCTAATTTCTAATAAATTTAGATTAATCTATCTTGCTACACCTTAATCTGCAAACTTCTCACCATATTGCTACTAACTTATCAGAAAATTATAAGATTAGCAAATGACTGCTGGTATTTCCCATTTGTCTGTTAGTCTTATAAACAAAGGGTCTTTATAATCTATAATCCTGCAAAGAGAGTAAATCTATATCTTTTATTAGTGTGCTTGATGCCTTATCAGTTTGCCAGTCCATATTCAATTTTTTATTAGGACAGGGATCTTCTAATTTTACCTTATCCCATACCTAAGTCTTAATGATATAACCAGATTGTCATAGACAACTTGACTTTTATCCTTAAAAATACAAATGATGATAAAATTAATCATTTGGAATGATTTGGCTAGTTGATTGACATCCAAAAAATAAAGAGGAACATATTTAATTAATTTATCAACATAGTGGGTTAACATGGCGAAATTGATAAATCGATGATGTCGTAAGATGATGAAGATGGTAGAATTAATCAATTGGCAAATGTTAATTTATAATTAATTTAGTTCTTTGATTAGGATGACAATAAATTCAATTTACAATTCTATGTGTCTACACTTTCATTGGTGAGAAAATTTTAAGTGGTGAATAGTTTTTTCTTACATGTATACTTCTCTTCTTATTAGATGTTATTAGAAAAGGATGTGAAAACTTGTGTAAAATTATTTGATAATGCCTATGATCCAAATGAGATATTATTGATAGTTATGGAGCTATTTTCTAGTCTTGGTGCATACAAACTAAATCTAAAAGCGAACTTGTCATTATTGATTGCAAAATTCAAGGAGTTGATTTAGTTGTTGAATAAATCACTAGAGTCGAACTAAAGGTGACAAATACTAGAAAATTTTATTGAGATATAAATTCTTGAAAGGAATGGTGGATTTATAGTTTTTTAGGTGAAATAATGGATGGTCAAGATTGATTTAGTCAATCTTTAGGAATAGATATTTGATTTAGAGTTGGTTTAGTTGTGTATCATATGAAATGCTGAGAAATTCTATGGAATAAGATCACTCATAAAATCAAATGGATTAGGAACACCCCCAAAGGCTCACCCTCAAACCCAAATCGGATAAGCACATCCCAAAAGGATGAAGGGGTGCTAACACAAGATCTAGATTTGAGGATGGAGTGTGATTTGGGGATGGGTTCCTTTAATGTCAAAGTGTATATGATATGTAAAAATGATATGCAAATCTATGAAAGGAATTGGTACCATGATAAATGAAATGACAACAAAAAAATATATGATATCAGATCTGATGTATAAAAGTAATTTCAAGATGAAAATAGGAAGAATGAACTCACCTTGAAGCTAGGAGAAGAGGAGTGAACTTCAAATATGGTTATGACTATCGCAGAACTGTCAAAATCAGAAATGGATCTGGCACTCTAACACCTGTAACTTCTGAATGTGAAAATTTCAGATCCAAAGGACTATGTCGAACAAAGTAGACCTTGTCCAAAAATTTGACCTAGTGCTGCAGACTCTGAATCTGATGAAATTTGTGAAGGATTTGCAACTGGTTCTAAAACTCCTAAAATCTGAATCCGAAACTCTAAAAATTTGTATCTACACACCAGGAGAAGGGGGAAAAGGTTGCGGAAAGGGGATTGCCTTGGTCAAGATCCTGTATAGGAATCAACCTTGAAATGAAATAGAAATTGCATAAGGAGAGTAATGTAAACAAGATAAATGTCAGATTTACCTTGCATGAAAACCCCTCATGGATGGATGTATAAAGCACTCAAATTCATGAAGATACTTGAAATGTGTTGTAGTATCAATTATGCCTTCACAAATGCAATGGATCTACACTTTCCAATCCTAGATCTTGAAATGAATATATGCTTGAAATCTTGAATAGAGAATGGGAGTGGTTCTTCTTTCTTTCTGGAGAATTCCTTTACTTTTCCATCATGGGAGACAAATTTTCATGAATGAGAGAATATTTCCTTTGCTTGAAAGATGGAGACTTAGAGATCTTGAATTGGATGTTAGCCTTCAAATCTTGAATCCACCACTTCAATTGCATAACTTGGAATCTTACTTACACTTTAAATCACCAAATAGCTTTTACAAAGATTGCATAATAATGGATTATATTCATGTATGTCAAAATTAGAGGATTTGATGTCCTTTTATACTCATTTCAGGATTCAATATTGTCTGGTTGACCACAAATAAAGATCAGGAAGAAAAACATGTGCATTGGGCCCAAAGCCCACTTAAATGTAATACCCCAGGACAAGGTCCAATTGGGTTGACCTAGTCCAGGAAAAGGCCGACTTAGTTTGACCTAGTCCTAACATTGTTAATTTCAAAGCAAATTTGGGTCTTGGGAAGTGTGAATTTTTTTAGGGAGAGAAAATGAAAGATGTTGGGGTCTAATAGGTCCTAAATCCACCAATAAAGGGTGCTAAATTTTTAGGATGGTACATTTATCCCCCACTTTAGTGGGAGTATGAGACAACCTCATGCTCACGGTAAAGTAAATCAAATGCATTAGATGGTCTCATTAAGGTTAAGGAGACAAATAAACATAAATCCACCAAGTGACTTAAGTCCTTGTCAAATCCAAAACAAAATGTGTGTGTGAGAGAGAGAGAGAGAGAGACTTTCTTATTGTGAACCACCCAAGGAAAATGTTGCAAAATATGGAATTGAATAGTCCAGAAAATTTTATTATGCTAGTTTAATCCATCGACAAGGATCAGTCCTTAAAGGAAAGTACTTCCAATAATGGATCTAGCTACATAACGATGAATCCTAAGGAAAGGTAAGATTCCTTAGGGATCAAATAAGGATGGTCGGTCAAAGGACTGAGCGTGCACGGTCAGTCTAGGGATCAAATGAGTAATGGGGATCAGTCGAAGAATCCACTAAAAAATATAGCATCAAATCAATGTGTGTGTGCAAAATGTGAACATGGAGTGGAGTGTATGCCCCTAGTTAAAGTTATTGCAAATGCCTTAATGGGTAATGGAGTGTACATGCATCCACAAGAAATGTTTCCACTGTTAAATGCCCCCAAGAAAGGACAAATCAAGGGAAATGAGAACATGAAAAAAGAAAGCACGAAAGGGATATACCAACTCTAGGGTCAGTAGGTCATATGATAACCCATGTATATCATAATTATGTCAAAATGAACTGTCATCTTTCCCCAAAGGAAGTAGAATCTACCACACAAGAGGAGCTAGTCAAGTGTATTGTCTACCCCCCATCTCATTCCATAGTGTTTAGGGAAGGTGGGAAACTCACAAGAGAAGCAACATCAAGAACAAAAAATGGAACAATATCCAATTCTGAACAAGGACCTTGTTTTGAAGATGGGTCATTGTGTTTACCACCAGGAGTGATAGATAATTATTGTGAAATCATATCTGATAAATCATGATCAATATCAATAGTCCCATACATATCATCGGAATCACTAGCATCAAGAACATCATCGTCGAGAGTATCTTATTCATCTAGATTAATTGTAACAGAATCACATATACAAATTTCATTGTCATGTTTGTTCATCTTTATTTTGGTTAAATCCACTTCCTCCATTGGCTCAATCATGGTTTGGTCAAAGTAAATTGAAGCATGAGAAGGTGTATGAGATTAAGCAATTTTTTGAGAAGCACGTTGACGGGCTCTAGCAATACGCTTGCAACGATGATCACGAGCATGACACTTACATCAGGTTTTGCTAGAAATTTGGGTTGGGATAGGATCAATCAACATTTGGTCCTTTTCTTCTTTGGGAGGAAGAATGAAAGGGACCACACTAGGTTTAGAGATGGGTTGAGAAGTATGTGTATAAGAAATAGGGAGAGGAGGTGTAGGTGGTGTAGGAATAAGTCCACGTTCAGGGAAAAGAGATGGAGCATCATTAGGTTTTCTAAGTTCACAAATCTTTTGAACCTTGTAGGATTGGTATGATCTAAACATATGGTCAAGATGGGTTTGAGTTGGTTGAGTCATAAAAGGCCAAAAGAAATGAAGGTCAACTGAGTCACGAGGCACAAAAGGTTGATAAAGACTATGGTTAACAGTAATAATTTCTTCGTTATGAGGAAATTTAACACATTTATGAATAGGAGAAGCCACAACCTGCATGGAGGTAATCCAAGGAAGACCAAGTTTGACTTGAAATTAATCATAAGTCAAAATGACAGTGAAGGTAACGTCTAAATTTTTATCACCAAATTCAACAAGGAATGAAATGGAACCATGGGAAGGATAAAGGAAACCATTGCAAGTTTGAATCATAACATCAGATTTATCATAACAATATTTTTGCAATTGTTTATTGTAAAGATGTTCTCCAATTATCACATTCACCATGCAAGTGGGATCAACAAGGGCACCACATGTAGGAAGGCCATTAAAATTTGCGAAAATGTAGAGAGGACCATCAAGTGCTTTAATTGTCTTAGTAGGGTCAAAGGTAATGCAAGGCTAAGATAAAGGTTAAGGTTTGACTTTCTCAACTCAGTTAACAACATGATTGGATTCATTAAATTTTTTTATCATAGTTAATGCATTGGGAAGAAGAAGGTTGATCAATTGCATTGGTTGAATGAGATGGAAAATGATTGGTGTAGATTTTCAAGTTTTGGTTAGGAGGTGTCACAAATTTGATTCATTGATCATGGTCACCATCAATAGACATAGCCTAAAAATCAATAAGATCTTGGATAATAGTTTTCAAGCGGAAACATTTTTCAATATCATGACCAGGATGATGATGATGATATTGGAAAAAAATCTTTGGGATCAAAGTATTTGGATTGAGGTTTAGACATGTCAATGGATTTGTTAGGAGGAAGTGTTAACACATTAGCATTAATTAACTTCAACATCACATTATGCAAAGATTCAGAAAGTTGAGTATAATTACGAGCATGTTTAAAAACATACAAAAAAGGAGCCACACCTTTGGATGTTGTTTCTATTGGATTTGATGAAAACTCAACCCTACAGCTCCGAAGACTCACCTACATGCAAACCTGTCATAGTAAGAGAGAAGCAAAGGCTATGGAGGCCAGAAATAATAGACCGATGGAAGAGGAAACATCATGTGCAAACAATGAAGAGAAAACCCTCGATACAATAGCATCCTCAGATAATTCACTAAGTGATAATAATTACAAAGAGATCAAACCTTATAAAGGTGATCAATCACCCTAAAAGGGAGAAACCTAGGCTGCATGATAATAATTAATAAAAGAATTAATTATTACATGCCTAAAGTTTTGCTTAAGTAAACTAGAGATAATAAGTGACTTAATAATTAAATCAAAATAATTTAATTAATAAGAGAAATAACTTATTACTCTAACACCTCCCCTTAAGATAAACTTAGGGAGTAGCTAAAACCTATAAACAACTATAGAAAGCAAGAAATGGGTCCTGGCAACATGCCTTGATCAAGTACCCAAGTACAAAAAATCTTTGTAAAGAGGAGAAAAGGAGAAAACCCAGTGGGAAAAACCCCTCTCCGAAAAGAGATGAAGACTAGTGAAGGACTGAAGAAGCCTCCAAACTAGAGAATGCCCCAAAAAATAATAACAAAGGATGAACATGAAGAACACCACTAAAGCATGAAGTTGCAAACACTGTTGAAGAATAACTATTGGAACCTCCATTGTAATAGAACAAGATCAGGTAGAGAAGATTGTAATTTGCATGAGTGCCCTCAAATAAAACTACTCGAATCTAGATGGAAAATAAAGGCAAATATCGAAACTCGAAGATATAGATGGAAAAAAAACACCAAAGTCTGAAGAGCTGATCAAAAGATGGAAGGATGCCTCCAAAACAAGAATGAAAGAGTGTCCATATGGTAAATGATCCATCTCACCAAAATGCATAGGTACCTGGCCATTGCATCCACCTAGTACATAGGAACAAATATTGAATACATAGCTCAGTCCATCAAAGCAAGGATGCATTAGAACCAAAAGGAGATACCCCCCATAATGTTGAGCAGGGAGAGACATGACAGGTACAACAAAAGAGACTACTAAGAACAACTGCATGACGAATAACCAGGAACATAGAAAGTGCTGAAGAAAGTACAAACACATATAAATGATGGTGTCATGGAAGGATAACTCTCTTGACACACATCATGAGACTAATGTTGTGGAAGGAAAACTCACTTGACAAAGGTAAATCAAACCCCCCATGGAACTTTATAATGTAGTGAAAGTACAAACATGCAAAAAAATGTGTAAGATCCCAAGCATGCAAAATATGACACTTTATCTCAATGCGTTTGCAAAAAAAATGCTACAGAAATATATGTCTATGTTAGAATGATTCAGAATAATTGAGAGGGGGTGAATCAATTATCATCAGGTCTAGATGTACCAATTGAAATTTTAAACACTTCAACCAACTTAGATCTATTGAAAAATCCACTCGGTCTCTATAGCATATGATTAGTAACATAAACTTGTAGTACATTGTCCTAAAGTAATCAACTTGCAGAATATAAAACTCTTAAAAGTAAAACACATCAAATAACATTCACCCAAGTATGACACTGAGATTTAACATGGAAACCCGATGTGGGAAAAACCACCAGTAACATGCTACCAATTTTTCACTCTTCTGAAGCGAGCTCTGTGAGGAGCCAACCCTGTTAAAGGTTACAATACACATTGTGAGGTGTGACCTTATTAAAGCACTAGTAAATTTCACCCTATTTTTCGACGAGAAATAGTCAAATTTTCTACATGAATTGGTCGAACATGCGACCAAAACTGTCGTCGCTCTTTTTGCGTCAATTAAGCGACGATAGAACATATAGTCAAAATTTTGACCATACCAGTGGCCAAATTATCCACTGAATCAATCCCTTGGTACTGGAAGAATAAGTCGTTGAATGCATAGCATTCACATCAAATATACTAATGTAAAGGTTGAAATTGAGACCATTAGCCAGTAGAAATATCCACCAACGTTCGTCGAAATGGTCGTCAAATGCATAGCATTCTCGTCAAACTCACTAATGTAAAGGTCGAAATTGAGACCATTAGCCAGTAGAAATATCCACCAACATTCATCGAAATAGACGTCGAATGCATAGCATTCTTGTCGAACTCACTAATATAAAGGTCAAAAATGATATCATTGGTTAGTAGAGATATCCACCAAAGTTTGTCGAAATCTCCATCGAATGCATAGCATTCTCGTCGAACATACTAATGTGTCTGGGTCAAAAAATTGACCAATACTACCTTTTGGTTAAAAAAAAATGCGACCAGAAATGTGACATTTAGAAGATGGCATTGCTGACGATTTGAATTGGCAGGTTTGGGAGGAAGGCCTTGAAGACTAGGGATCCTGGGCACATGATGGGGAGCTTGACTTAGATGCATTTTCTCAAAAGAAGGGTCCCATGGATGAGCAGGAACCACCTCTTGAGATGTCGATGCCATTATTACCTTTCTGAAAGGAGTGGCTAGCTTGGAGTCTAAAGTAAGAATAATATAAATTTAAAGGTGGCATGCTTGCTGCAGATGAAATGGGAATGCGAAAAACAATTCAGGCAATATCCCTTTTTCTATGTAATCGTGACCTGCGACTGAAGGCACCTCTTACTGCGAACTCATCTAAGGTGTCAAACATTGAAGTGGGGTCCAGTAGCAAATCTAAGGTTCAGCCTCAGATTAAAACCACACTTGTTGTTTGTCCAATGGTAGCAGTTATCCAATGGAGAAATGAGATCAATTGGGTCCACTACAACCTCATGAGATTGAGATTGTGTTTAGGCTATGATAAGGAACGCACACGTGTTTGTGGTAGGATAAAGCATGATATCAAATAAGAACTCAAAAGTACAAGACCTAAGGGCCAAACCTAATGCCTCGGGGGCTCATCATAGATGGCCTTGCTTACGTAACTCGCAGAGACATCATAGTTCAGGTTTAACTTTAACTTTAACAATAAACAATTAGTTGTTATTGATCAATCTAGATCAATTGGGTCCACTACAACCTCATGAGATTGAGCTTGTGTTTAGGCTATGATAAGGAACGCACACGTGTCTGTGGTAGGATAGAGCATGATATCTACATTTATGTTTCTCAGCTAT
>MU227085.1:82292-93781 GCA_018584345.1 Thuja plicata
CGCATATACCAACTAGGGCATCGACCAAGAAGCAACTTTAACACTCTGCACGGTTCCAAGTGTTTGGTATATGCACAAACATTACCCTAACTTGTCTTTCAACCCATGACATTGGAAATCTCATGGAAAAATTACAAGTTACGGCCGGACTTCATATCAGAGTTGAGGATAATGGGTTTTGAATCCTGGTCTGACAGAGTCCAAGTAAATTTAAAACAAAACTAGATAAACAAAATCAAATGGATTTAATCATGTGACGGGAACAGTCAAAGGTATTTGTTTATTCCACACCAACTGTGTAAGATGAAGACCAATTAATTAAATGGCAGCTAACTATGAATGCATTGAAGGGATTTAAAATGAGACATTAATGCTTCTACTAGTTTTGTAACACACAACATACAGACTGTTCAGCTAGATACCCGATGCTGTAGATACATAATGAATCTTACAACCACATATGCCAAATAGATTAACAGGGTTATTAAATCCCTCTGTTCATTAACGTGTTGATAACATAAAAAGATGGAATATGCTATTAACCTCGGGTGTTGTATATGTTGCCAGCGTAGGGTCTAGCTCTTCACGATCTGGAATAAGCTCCATTCCTATATCCCTTGGTGTGTAGCTTAGAAGATGGAAATCCTTCACGCGTTGCAGTCCTCCTTCGTGCGCTGCAACACTTCATATAATTTTCCCTAAAAAATGAAATGAGAATTGAAATCTTTTTTTTTAAAGTTATATGCCCGTGTTTATCGATATTTCGACCGACATGGTATTGATAGAAATATCGACCAACACGGGCATGGATTAAAAAAAAACAATTTTTTCCTTCTATAATCCGACCAACCTAAACCTTTTTAATTAATGCTCGATAATTTTGGTAGAAAAATGAGGTCAAATGAACTAGTGAAGGATTTAATCACCCTGTTAGGAGTGGCATTTTTAGAGGACTTAAGATCATTCCATTAGAATGTCACCTTGATTAAAGGATTTACAAAATGACTAAGAAACTCATTAGGATAGAGTATTATTGGCCAACGATGGAAAAATATTCATGCCAATTCATAAAGGTTTACCAAAAGTGTCAATTCCATGGAAGCCTGATACGTGTGCTAGCACAAGAATTACAATCATTGAACAAATCTTGGCACTTTTATCAATGGGGTCTACCTTAGCTAAGAAACTACACCCATTGAATAAAAGGATTTACTTTAGCTAAGAACTCATTAGTATGGAGTATTATTGGTCAGCAATGGAAAAATATTCATGCCAATTTGTAAAGGTTTACCAAAAGTGTCAATTCCATGGGAGCCTGATACGTGTGGTAGCACAAGAATTACACCCATTGAATAAATCTTGGCCATTTTATCAATGGGGTTTTGATTTGATTGGGGTGATATATCCTCCTTCCTCAAATGGTCACAAATACATTGCAAGTACAAAAAAAAATCACAAAATGGGTGGAAGTTATACCCTTATCAATTGCAATAGGAAAGCATATTTTAATGTTTATCTTGAATCACATAATTTGCCGATATGGTATCCCACATGCCATAATTAGAAAACATAATGGCATACAATTCAAGAACAAGGATGTTAAAGATTTATGTGAGAATTTTCAAATCATTCAACGTTTCTCATCAATTTATTACCCGCAAGGGAATGGACAAGCATAAGCATCTAACAAAAACATCCTTAAGATTCTCAAGAAAATAGTTGATGACTCAGGTAGGGACTGGCACATTCACTTAAATCCAACATTATGGGATTATATTACCAAAATTAGAACACCTATAAGAGCTACATTATTTTCACTAGTCTATGGAGTTGAAGCAGTTTTACCTTTGGAGGTTGAAATTATATCACTTGAGTTTCCTTACGGGGCATATTGAAAAATGAAGACTATAGAGTTTCTAGGTTGCAAGAATTAGAATTGCTTGAAGAACGTCAACACATGACATATGATCACCTAAAAGTATATCAAAAGAGGATGTGAAGGAACTACAATAAAAATATCAAACCTAGAGAGTTCCAAGTTGGTGACCTAATTCTACGAGAGAACCCCAAGAATCAACAAGATAGGGAAAAGAAAGACAAATTTGAAGCAAATTGGCTATGACCCTTTGTCATCACATCATCCTATGGAACACGAACTTGTAAATTAGCCACATGTGATGGAGAAGAATATGAAGAACCTATAAATAACATTCATCTTAAGAGATTCTATACCTGATCAGTTGAAAGAGTATTAGATGAGAAAGTACCATTTTGTACAACAAAAAGTGAACCTGAAATTTTTTTTTAAAAAAAATAGTAAATATGGATCCTGAAGAAAGAAAAAATAATGGAAAAAATTAAAAATACAAAAAAAAAAATTAAAAAGGAAAAAAAGTGCCTTGGTGAAAACCTAGCAAATAGGCACCTTGGTAGAAAAAAAAAACAAATAAAAAAAATGCAATAATCCAAGTAGCGAAAACCCAGCAAACAAGTGATATTTGCTCTAGGTTGAGCTCATTTATCTATCAAGCATTGCATTTGCATTTCCACCATCCTTGTATATATCCAGTTGCATTTCGTCATCCATGTACATAGTCATAATAAACCCCCAAATTTGCATAGTGCAGTCATCCAAGCAAACTTTTATAATGGTTTGGAAATAGTCTTAGTTCATTATTATTGTAAAAATCAACACTAGGGGTGAAATCCAAACTTCGGGAGATCATCATTGAAACACACACAAGTAGAAAACAAACACTCTTAACAAATATCAAGAATCATGGCGTGTGAACTTTTCAAATCAATCTAAATCATTGAATTTCAAACATCCAAACTTTCAACCAAAATAAAAACTGACACATCAAAATCAAATCCAAATATTGAATCTAAAAGTTTGAATAAAATCAAAATGGAAGAAAATGGATTTCATTCTTTTGACACTATGGATCAAATAACAAAGGCAAAGAGATTCAAACAAGATTTTCTTGATTTTTTGCATCACATATTTTTAGCAACTCTAGGATCTCTTTGCACGAGAGGAGTCATGATGAAGCCTAATATTTTCTTGATTTTTCTCTTGTAGGATTGATTCAAAGAATAATGCAAATTAGTCTAAAGACATGATCATCAAAGAATTATTGAGGACATTGGCATAGGAAAGGGAATAATTATTTATCTATTTACACAAAAGGATACTTAGGCCATTTAGGTTATTCATACCTTAATGCCATGATCTACTTGCAACATTGAATATGACGAAAATGATATTCATATCATCATGGTTAAAATTATAACCAATGAGGGTTGTACCACTTTCAAAATGATCTACCAAAAAGCTCAATGATGATAATAGAAAACTAAATGGATTTAATGAAAAGACTAAATGCATCTGATGAAAAGTGACAATAGTATTTTCATTTGCACGTTGCATTCAGGTTAGGTTAATTCTTTCATTAATAATCATTATGGGATTTCTCAATAAAAGGGGGGGTCAATAATCCAAGTCAAATCCTCAAAACTCTTCTTTGTATATAATATGTGGGACTTTAACAAAAATAAGTGCATCTCATTTCCATCTAAATTCATTTCAATCAATTGCATATAATTCTTCATTAAATACATCCATTCGGTGCATTTCACTTACATTTAGGTACATTTTCATATTAAGATCATTTTATTAATCATTAAATCACATAAGTGCATTTATTATCATTAAATAATACAACCATTTAGATGCATTAATTATTCATTATCCATCATCATTTAGGTACATCTCATCATTATTTAGTTGCATTGCATATCACATCAAAATTATTAGGTTCATTAACATTATCCATGAAATTACATCATTAGCCATCATCATCATATATACATCAAGCATCACATCATCATATAGAACCATCACATCCATATATTACATCCATAGAAAATAAAGCATCATATAAAACATCTTCTATACATTATCCATCTAATTAAGGCATCCATCTAAGCATCTATATAGGTAAAGCATCCATAAACATCCATACATTAGCATCAAAGTAAGTTAATGCATCCATACAGTCGACATAGAAAAACAACAAAAATATGCATATAGATAGAACCATATAAAAATGCATCCATCAAATGTCTCATGGCATCAACATATATCACCAAAATCACAAAGTCCAATCTATAATAACATAAAATAAGAATTAATCATAAGTATCAAAAGGAAGGGGTAAGGTATATCAAATGTCCACATCAAAATACATCAAGAGTCCATCAGTAACATAAAAAAGGGATACATATGTCCATCATCAAACATGTGACATCATAAAAAAAAAGATCTAAGAATGAATGCCTCGTGACTCTATAAAATGACCCATCAACATGCCACCACCTGTACATGTACTTGCACTAGTGGATAGTCTAATACCACCCTTGTACCTACATCTGGTCCCCTCAGAGGCCTAGGAGATGACTTGTAACTCACTAACTCTCTGAGTAGTCTGACTATGTCTAGCAACATGTAAATATAAAGGACGTCACTGATTTTCCAACACCACTGAATGATATGTTTGATGACATAATTTTTTCCTTTAGTATGCAAAGAGAAAACACTTGTTATGAACCGTCGGTTACACTACACCAAAAGTTAGGTTTCAGTTCAGACCGAAAGTGCTAAGCAAGGAGAAACCCGACGACACAAGTTTTGAAGTGTAACCCGAAGATGATACCAAGGAACCCGACAAGAAGGTTACAATATAAATTGAAAGAGAAAAAATAGAGGAACCTGACAGAGAAGAGGGACCCAACAAACAATTCAACAAAGGAACACCGAAAGACAGTCAAACTGGTTTCAGAGAAAATTGAGCATCAAACACCGAAAGTCAGTTATATCCTGAGAAAAGTGGATCTGACTTCCACGTTAGATAAAATAGTTATATTCTATTTTTAGAGTTTTGATTTGTTTTAAAACCATTTCTTGAGGGACAAGAAACATTATTGTAATTGTTTTAATCAGTCTAACTGGTTAAAAACATGCAAACTAGGAGATCAAGGTCAAGTTGTAAACCTTTGATCATAGAGTTAGTTTTGTAATACGTGAAACTAAATTAGGTCAATCTATGTTATAAATAGATGTTGTAATCATTCATTTGAACATGGATGAGAGGATGAATGTAGCCAATGGGCACATCTATGGATCAGACTAAGAGTTTCAAGAAGAACAACAACAAAAAGATGAATTTGGTAATCAAGAACCAAGAACCAAGGCTACCGAGCAACAGAGGTATTAATCAATCACATTAGGTGATACATTTGTACATGTAAACTTTAATGGATCTATAATCATCAATTGTAGATTGCATACACTCAGGTCAATAAGTATTTTTGTCTACATTCTAACAAGTGTAGCAAATAGAAGAAATCCTTTCAAGAAAGGTGGATTTAACAATCCTATTGTAAATATTTTAACCGAGTGCACACTAAATAGTGTTTCTACATCTCTTAACAGATTAGACCTTAACCAGTCTCCACATAATACTTCTAACAGGGTAGTGTTGGAAGTACAATAATGGGGAAAGCAAGATACTAAGAGGGGGGGTGAATCAGATCTTAAAACTTAACCACTTAAAACAAATTGATCCACATTCATACATATATGAATTTAACCTAAGATCAAATAGCATCAATAACATGAAATGTATAGCTCATAACACAAAATTTTGGCAACCCAGAAACCCAAATAGGTAACACTGGGGTGGGGATGACACCCACAAAATCTTCACTACTGCAGCAATAAAGTGTGCCTGTTAGGGCTACAAGAGTTTGACTGCAACATGCAATCTACCTAGTTAAAAGTCTATTTGGTTAAGAACTAAAGATCATTACAATCCACCTTGTTAAAGGATTTCAACTTACAGTAAAGTAAGCACTCAACTAAGAGATTTAAAACGGTCTGCTAGAACCACTCTGTCAAGAGATTTCACCTAATACACCTATTAGAATGTTTCAAGTAGTGATCCTTCATTATGCACTTAGATGCAGATGATGGATCTGCTCTTTCCAATACCTTCTGTGATCTCACAATCTGATATGTCTTTACTCTACTTTTCATTGCTCTGTCATTCTTCTTGATCTAGGCTTCTTCTCAAAATGACTTATTGTTCATCTCTCATGAACAACAACCCTTCTCTTCCAAACAATATACCTCTTACTCACACTTTTTCTAGGGTTAGAAGCAATCTTATGTCTTTTCGGATCTGGCAGTGAGATCTAGATCAACGATCAAGATCTATAATTTATGCTTCCAATGCATTCTAATTTCTTGATTGGCTCATGCCATGCATAGTATAAAACAATTAAATGCATAATTAACTCAGTAGACAAATATTAAATGCGTACAAATGTTGGCCCAAATCTCATACAAGTTGGCCTAAAACTTTTACATCAAAGTTTGAGTCAATCCTGACATGTATGCAAAAACTGTTATGCTCGACACTTAACATCTCTGTCGCTCGACACTTAATATTCTACTCGGCTCGGCATGATGTAACTCGGCAACCTAAAACTTGCTCGGCAATGTTTCTCAGCCTTGAATGTTTAGCTCGGCCACAGTGATAACCAACTAAAATTGCCTAAGTAAATGACTAAGTGTAGGTCATTAATCATCAACAAAACTTAGGGATTAACAATCTCCCCCTTTGATATTAGTAGCAAAAACACACTTATAATTTCAATTGATTCCATCCAAAATGTTGCCTAAGTACATAATGTACTCCCCCTAGGAATGTACATCATACTACATACAAAAATTTACAAAGTATACATGCCTTCAAAAAAAATATTTACATTGATACCTTGTACTGATCTGCTTATGTTGTACCCTTGTCAATCTTGTCAGATTCCCCCTTATTTTTGTCACTAATTGTAGGTGGGGTCAAGTTATACTTGTCCAAAAACTATTTATGAAGTTGTAAGGTGGACGCAAATGCAGTGTCCCAATTATCCTTAACAAACTTCATAACCTCTATTTTGACTTCTAGCTCGACAGCTAGACTTACTAAACTTTCTGCAGTGGAGAGATGAGAATCTCTCTTAACCAATTCATTTGCAGATGAAAGTTCTTTCTGAATGACCTCTAGATGAGGTATTATGCTTGTCTGAATAGTAATCAATTTGGTCCTAATCCGACCATCTTCAGCCATGAGCTCGGCTATCCTCCTTTGTGCATAAGTCAATCTGTTAAAATGTAAGGAGCTAGTGCTAGCATCTATACTCAGTGAACTTCCAGTTGAATTTAAGTCTAATTGCAATTTCTCTAAGGCCTGTAGATTATCGTTTGTGAAGAATTCAACATCACATAACTTCTTATACAAAGAATAAACATTAGTTGCAACTGCCTCCAAAATTTCTACAAGAGAAGAAAGGTCAACCTGTTTTACTGCAATCTCTCTTGAGAATTTTGCTAATACTTTGTTCTCGAATTTCCTCTTGGACCATTGCAATAGCTTTTCATTGGCTTCAATGTTGTCATCATTTACCTTTTGCACAATATGAACTAACTGTTCAAGAATAGGAGCTTGAGGGTTTTCATCTTCTATGTCAAAATCTTTTACAAATATGTCTTTGATGTCATGTAACACTTGCTTTTGCTTATGCTCTCTTTTCATTTCCTCCTGTCTTTTCTTCCTCTTGAGTAGCTCTTGAAGTGTCTCAATCTGTTCATAAGACAAAACATTGGGATCCCATGGTGGAGTCACAATAACTTCATCTAATGTGACATCAAGAATCAGAGACTTCTTCCTTATAACTTTTCTCCTTTTAAATTCAGGTGAGCTA
Organism: Thuja plicata; assembly: GCA_018584345.1. Classification (NCBI taxonomy): domain Eukaryota; kingdom Viridiplantae; phylum Streptophyta; class Pinopsida; order Cupressales; family Cupressaceae; genus Thuja; species Thuja plicata. The sequence goes on from MU227085.1 coordinate 90,114, forward strand.
CTACTCGGCTTCGTTTCTACAATACCTTTTCCAGTTTTAGTAGTATTCACCATTGCGTCTTTCAATTCAGTCAAAATTTCATGTTGATCAGGCATGCCTCTTGCTTTAAGTCCAATGGGAGTTAATGATGCAAAGTGTGGTAGATCAGCCAACACTTGCATTGCCTCTTATTCTTTAGGCTCATTGTTAGTATCCCTTATCTCCTCACTACTATCTAGAACTGATTTCATAACCTCTAAAATAGGTGAATGTTGTGTAATTACCTCTTGTTCATTTGTTTTCTCCTTTTCTGCTTCTTTTTGAGCATCTTTCTTCTCAGGTTCCTTTTGATTTCTCTCTTCATCTTCCTTTGTACTCTTCTCTCCTTCAGCCTCAGTTGCCTTAATAGGTGATTCTATAGTTAAGTCTCTCAGCTCATCCTGACCCTCAACATCCAAATTGCTAGAATCATCAATTGTCACATCAATTGGACTGTCAATTGTTAGATCAACAGTGTTAACTGTCTCTGTTTGTCCTTGTGCTTCTGCTCCAGTCTTGTCAGGCTCAGATGTTCCTTCATCAATATTTTTCTCTTTTGGAGCAATTAGTCCAAAGATTTCCTTCCAAATCCTAGTACTCTTATGTACTATACCTTCAATATCATTTTTCAAAATAGCATAACCTCTTTGTTTAGGTATGAATTTATGCTTGTATTCTTCAACAAATTTTTCTCTCTATTTCTTAGTCAACTCAGGAATGACTTGAGCTAATGTGCCTTCCCTTATCTGTCTCTCAGTTGTGAGTGCAAACTCCCGTTTTCCAGATAGAAACTCATATAACTCACTCAACACATTGTTTCCTATCTCTATAGGAGTTAACTTGAAATTACACATCATGTCTAGAAGAGCTTTCGGAACTTTATGCTTATCTTCTACCTTCAATTTTTCATACTTGATAAACTTAAAACCAGATAACCCTGCAGAATTTCTCAAATTTTCACATACCTCATTAATATATGTGGTTTTCTTGAATGGTGTTGTAGGTATGTTATTGGTTTCATTAGTTTTAGTCTTGTCTTCATTACTTTCTGGATCCAAATACAATTTCCTTCTTGGTCTCTTAACTTGTAGGCTCGGCACAGCCTTTGTTGCAAACTTTGTCTTCAATCCAGAACTACTCTCTCCAACCTTCTTTACATAAAAATTTGTATGCTCTACTATTGATGTGGCAGCAGATGCCCTTGTCCTTGGATGATTTGCAATGGGAGGGGTAACTCTAGGTTTTGCTTTACTCGGCTTGGTTACCTTGGCTACTACTGGTCTCTTTCCTTTTGCCTTAACAATAATCTCTTCTTCAAATTCACTGACTTCTACTTCTTGTTCTTTCGATACATATTCTCCTTGTCCAGTAGATATGTCTAGATGTGCATCCTCTAGTTCCTCATCACTCGGCAAGCCAACCTTCTTTTTCAGTTTTTTCACAATCTTTTTCCTCTTTCTCTCCATGGTTCCTACCTTAAGATTCATGGATATCTTTGCCTTAGCTTCATCATAATTTCTGAATCTCTTTGCTTTAGTATCAATCTCCTCTGCTAGGAGTGTTGTGATAGCTGTTGATGTTTCATCAATGTTAACTTCATAGGGAAATGGCTCCAGCCATGATACCCTAGGTGTCACAACCTGAATGTAAGTGTAATCTATATCGACTAAGAAACATATCTCTTCATAGTGCTTTTCCACAAGTGAACTAGGAATTCTAGTCCTCAACCTCATTCTCTTTTTGATTTCCACAATGTAGTTTCCCATAATGCTATTGAAATTATTGCCTAATTGCTGAATACATTAACTAATCTGTACATTAATAGGTTTATCCTTTTTCCAAACAATATTTCCCAATGTAGGAAATGACTTCTGTACATAGAAGAATATGCAAACTAGCAAAGAGCCAAACTTACATGATGAGATTTTAGCTTTTCTGATCGATAGTAAGTTTTCAGCTAGTTGTGTCAATTGCAGCTCTGCAAGGTCGTAGGTGTGATTCTTCTTGACTATCTTCCATGCCTGGTCCACGGCTGTGCAGGGAACACTATCCAGACGACTCAACTAATAGAACTTGTGTGCAATCACTCTCACTCCAAAATAAAGTTCTAAATCTTCAATGGTGGAGATAGTCATACCTCTGCTATTCCAGACAGCTCCAATGTTAGCTGCTATCTCTTCTTTACTTTGATCTTTCATTGTTCGTTTACCATTGATAATAGGATATCCAGTTACTCGATAAATAATATCTTTTGTGATCCTAATTGGTCCATTGTCCAGCCACATATGCATATTATGAACTCAGCTTAGAAAAACTTTGATCCATTCATCCTTGAAGTCTGGAAAAAAATCTAGGGCACGAGTTAACCCTTTGTCAGCTAAATGCTTGAATTTGTCTTTCAGAATTCCATTTTCACATAACTTTTTGTAGGATTTCCTCAATTCGTTATCACCCACTTCGCCAATTTTAACCATGTAACATGATCTAACATCGTGGATCATAAGTACCTTTGGTGGGATTGATGAGAGGGCTCCATTCAGATCACTTGAAAATTACACTTTCGGGAATGGCTCAAATTTTTGGTGGTGCACATGCATCACTCCATACTAGCTTAATTTGTTTCACCTCCTCCTCCATTCCTTTGACTGGTGCAGAAGAACTTGCAACCATAATCTCTGAAACTAGGGTTCGAGAATGAAGAATAGGTTACCTCAACAAGTAATACTTTGCACTGTTCAACTTAGGGTTGTCGACGGCACACTGATGAAATTATCAAAACAAACTTTACTAAGATAAATTTTGTAACTTCTTCTATCACTCAGTGAATGCTGAAAATCACAAGGTAAAATGAAGAATAGACTGTTCATCCTTATATAGACTTGAAAGGTCAAGATAGGTAAGCAATAAATATTCTACTCATTAGGTTAGTGCAAGATAGCTGTCATTGGCCGACTAACACAACTTGCATACCACTCAGCTTACCATACTCGACCATCACACAACTTACTCGGCCAACCAACTCACCACCTATCCTGCAGATAACTCTTCTCGGCACTTGTCACAAACATGTCCTGGTGCATATTAACATATGCAGATATGGACTTTAGCACATTTCCATATTAGGAATTGATGTAAGATTTGAAATTAAATGCAGTTCATTACATACCTCTATTGCTCAGTTAGAGATGGTGTGATCACTTAATCCATTGGATTGGGTGACCTCGGCTTCAGTGGATTCATTTTTGCTCGGCTCTGTTTTCCTTACCCATGTCTAGTTTATCTGTGCTCTTATTTCTTCAACAGTAGGAGCGGGAACTCTTGTTCTACACTCTCTCTTAGTGTGACCTATCTTCAAACAACTAAAATAGACTAAGCTTCCATTCATCCAACTCTTAGATTTCCCTCTGAAATGTGTCTTTAAGCAATCTTCAGGTGCATGTCCATATTCTTCACAGTAATGACAACTCTACCTTGTATTATAATCCCAGTTGTAAGTGTTGCCTTTCCTAGATGATTTTGTTTTTGTCTTTGATGTCCATTGTTGTTTAGCATTGGATCTACAGTCTTGTGCTTTATGACCATGTTTCTGACACTTGTAACAATAACCATTAAATCTTGGTTTGGGAGGTGCATCACTTGCTTCAGCCCAA
>MU227085.1:139587-228022 GCA_018584345.1 Thuja plicata
TCTGGGAACTCCTTTTGTTTTGCTCTTCTGAGCTGTTTTTCCGTTGGGGTTCTGTCCCCCTTTTGATACTATGGGATCCTTCAATGTAATGTCCTTTTGAACACTTTATTATCAATACAAAAAAAAATAAAATATAAATATAAATATTTATATATGGTATTTAATATTACATATAAATAACATTGAATAATATATAAATATAAATAAATTATAATATAATATAAAATTAAATTAATATAAATATAATTTTAAATATAAAATAGTAATATAATAATATAAATATAATATAATATAACATAAAATAATATATAAATATATTATAAAATGATATAAATATAAAATTATATAGCATAATATAATAATTTTATGAAAGTATATACCATTTTAAAATTGAGTAGTTTACATTAAAAAAACTTAATATTTTCTTAAACAAGAAAATATCTTCAACCTGATTTGCTAAAAAATGAATTATTAATAACGAGTTAGGATCAATACAATGCCTATAGTTCTAGGCTTGGGGAGGAACTAAAAATCAAGTGGTTTTATGATCCACATATTGTCAAAAAAAAAGAGAGGACAAAATAGAATAGTGAAATCACTACCTATTGTATGAAAATGAAAAAAAAAAATACAATCATAAGAGAAGTTGGTCAATTGATTTTAATTTTTGTTTTCATTGGTTGGTGGTTTGACATATGTCATCCCAATAAGACTGTACAGTATGTTTAATAGAATGACAGATAAAACAATTTGTATATTTTTAAAAAAATTTGAAAAAAATGATAAACTTCAGAAAATATTACAAATCTATTTTAATTCTGGATGGTGATTGGTTGATGTTTTGACATTTAATTGGATCTAGGTATAGGTGAATGAATGCTAACTCAAGATTTTTTCTAAATCGGACTTTGGTGTGAATGCATAAGTATTATGACAAGAACTAAAAAATAATTTTCAAATTAACCATCTTCTAATCAACCAACAAAAGATTATGAAATTATTTTGGCAACTTAGTTCACTTACACTCCTAAATAGTTCATCATAATTGCTATAGATGTTGACATCACTGCTATAATTGACCTTGTTGGTGATACTAGCCACTCTCTAGATATTGGGCTTTCTAATTACATTGTTCATTTTGTTGTTTAGTCCATTTTTGTTTATCCATTTTGTTGTTTTGTTGATTTTTATTTGTATATTTTTTTGTTTATAGCCTTTGAAAAAATCTTCCTAATCTTTCGAGTATGCCTTGTCCAACTAGGGAAAAAAATGAAGCCAAGAAATTGTCAATTTCTTTAAACACAGCATTAAAAAAACCCATCAAATTCCATTGGTGGTTTTAAGGTTTAAACCACACGCTTGGATTTGGGAATACGATTCAGATTTGTCAAATAAGTTCGGGCAGTTTTCAGACGAGTGATTTACTTAGTTTTTTAGTCACTACTTAGTTTTTAAGTCACTGACAAATCGAGTTACAGATGTTATTGTTCCTAATCAATGTCAGAAGTCAGGAAATGACACATATGTTGAAGAATTATGCTGCCATTTTAGCGTTGAAGTCAAAACTGTACATGAGGTCTAATAGTTGACCTGGGAAATTTTATGGTCTGGTGGAGAGAGAGTCAGATTATACGCGGTGAGAGAGGGGAATTATAAATTTATACATTTATGATCATATTTACAACAGAGAAAAATACTTGTACGTGTACTTCCACGGCATCTACTCCCGCAATACTTTTCCACGCAGCATAAACTACAGGCAGCTTAAATGATAAGTCTGCTTACTGTGCCCGCATTTCTCGCTTCCTAAGCCGTCGGATCAGATCCATGTAATGAAAACTTGTGCTGCCTAAATTCTGTGTTTAAAGGCGGCCGCAAATTATCTGCAAATTGGATATGGATGTTTTGCAGTCAAGCTGCTTGAGCACGGGAATTGCCCATCGCTGTTGCCAAAACTCATCAGTGAGTTTATGAGAATGGATGATAAACTAGGGCTAGAAGGTCCGTGGCATTTTCTTTTATATTATTTAGGGGAACAATTCACAGATATTTTCGTGTTGTAGCTGGGGTTTTTTATTTTTCCCAGTACCAGTTTATATTATGGCTGGTGAGGCGCACGGGTCAAAGGTAGGTTCAGTTGTATTAGCAGCCTAAGTTTGAAACTGAGAGCTGCTGGAGAAGACCTTCAACAGGGGGTTTTAGGAGGAATTGCTCCTGTCCCGCTAAGGGTAAAAGCCCAATAGTACCACTTTTGCGGATTGGACAAGAGGGTTTGTCCTATCCGATCGGGATGTTTCTGTAGCTGTGGATGAGGATTGGTGCGATGCTGAATTTGGGGTAGAGGGCCAGAATTTCACCGGAATTGCAGGTAAGAACCGTGGTTCTGTGGTTTTGTGCATGGTGTTTTGAGAATTCAAAATTGTTATGGTTAAAAGTTGTAGATTTAAGTATTGCATGGTTTTTGTTAGAGATTTTCTGGAACTAAACTGTGCGATCGTCTATAAGCTATAGCAGTTAAATGATTGGAAACCATTATGGGGTTTGATTTTCTTGATGCTGTTGGATATTTCTGGTTTTGCTTTCAGATTAGGGGTTAGGTTTAGGGTTTTGTGGAATTGGAAGCAGTTAGGGACATAAAGGTCTTTGGGGATATAGAGTTGATTTTCATAGCATCAATCATTTTTCTTTGAGTTAATATTGGGTGAGGTTATGTGCCTGTCATTAATTACACGTGGGCTAAGCTTGGGTCACATTGTTAAACTTAAGACTATTTAGTTGTGCTTTTAAATCCTCTTCTTCGTAAATCATTGGTGGGGTCAATGGATGGTCTTCAATGGGGTTTAGGGTTATCTTGGATTGTGTTCTTAAGATAATTTGGTTGAAATATTGATGTGATTTGTGTCATCTAATTCATCAATAGTTTCTTCTTATTTATTGGAAATGAAGGGTTACTGAAATTGAGAGTCATTGATGCTGATGAGAATTAGGCTTCTATTAGAACTGAGGGTAATTGAAATTGAAAGTCATCTTCACTGATTAGAAAGAGTCTTTTAAAGAGTTGCTTAAGAGCCGAGCCTCCCGCTGACATGATGGAGTTGTATTCTCAGGCAGGATGATCCTTGTCATTTGGTTGATTTATAGTTATACTGCTGTTGCTATTCATAGCTGTCCGAGTGACGCTAATTTTGGGCTGTTTAGCATGTTTGAATTTTGGTTTATGCTTCCATATGAAGTCAACATGCACGCAACTGTTTTCACACACCCAATTGTCTTATATTCCTACAGTTTCGGGATTCATGAATGACTTGTGAGGTTAATTGTCTTATATATCCAGTTTCTTGGGTCTTGCTTTTATAACTTTTTGAATTGAATTGGACTCTTCTGCAAGCTACTTATTTTCAGATGGCGACAAATGGATATCACATGGGCCCATGATTGAGGCTAGTTTGATTTGTGTTCTAATCAGTATTAATCCACATGATTTGCAGGTATTCCATTCTCTGGTTTTGGCATCTGAAGCTTGCGTCTCACAGCAGCAGCCATTCTGAGAATTTTGAACCCTCTTTTTGTGCTTACCTCTGGAGTGAAATTGTACTTCCCAGCTCCAAGTGAATTTCATCATGTAAAGGATACTCGATGGCATGCAGGCCACTTTCAGTAGGAAGTCTATGATTTCTTTAACAGGTTTGCTTTTTGTGATCTATATCTTGGTGGTACGAACACAAACAGCTGGGCTACGCTAGGTTTACCTGACATTCTCTAGGATGGGCACAGGCCTTGAACTGATTCCTGTCGGTATACTGGTATCTCAATTATGTGATCAGCTTGCCAAGGTTGCTCTTGCTGCACAAGATATACGTTCTGAGAAAAGCTTCAAGCAGCTTGGAGATTACTTAAATAGCATAAGAAAGCTGTTGTCAAAATTGGATGCTCCCAATGAAAGCCCAGTTCTTGTCAGTGCTTTGAAGAGTTTGAAAGAAGAATTAGATAAATCAGAAAGGCTTGTACTCAGGTACGAAAACAGTTCATTTTTCTCAAATATATTACATTGTCGGTCGATTTGTGACACACTTCAGAAGGCAATGAGGGACATAGGGAAATCGCTTCAGTTGCTAGGTGATCTCTGCAATCTCCATGATGTGGGGGTCAAGGATTCTACAAGGAATGCACTAATGCTTTTGGAGAGTGAGATGATGCGAGCAGAAGTTCGTGTCTCTTCGGAGTCTCTGCAGATATTAGATGCGTTGCAGGCTGCAATTGATGAAGAAAGAGCAGATCGGGTTATGGCTGTTGAACTTTTGGAAAAAATTGCTTATACTCATGGTGTGCTACCTGAACCCAGAATGATGGACAGCGAACTTTCCAAATTCAGAAAAGATATAGAAGAAGCGAAAGAGAGGAAGGAACAGCAAGAGGTACAGTACATGGAGCAATTGCTGTATCTTCTTTCTCTTGAAGATTCTGCAGTGGAATTGGAAGCCTCTGAACGAATCTACTTTGAGCTGAAACATAAAATTATTGACTCTGTAGAAAATTTCTTTGTAAATGAACCTTCATCACAGTTCATATGCTCTCTGACAAGACAAGTTATGGATGATCCAGTTATACTAAAAGCTAGTGGCAAGAGCTATGAACGGAGGGCTATCCAAACTCGTTTTGATGCACACGATTTTACCGATCCTGCTACTGGGCAACCTCTACAGGATCACGATCTGAGGCCAAATTATATATTGGCTCATGCCATAAGGGTATGGAGAAAGCAAAACTATGCTGCCCGAATAATTCAAGCAAAGAATAAGTTGCAAACAGGAAAGGAAGTTGAGAAGGAAAGTGCCCTTAATGATCTGATGTCTCTCTGCAAGGAAAATCCTGATTGTAAAGACTGGATTGTTTTTGAAGGTCTAGTTCCAATTATTTTGGAAGTGATAAGAGCCCGGAACAAGGAATTAAGAGTGCTGTGCTTCTCTACACTAGAATTAGTGATTAAAGACAGAGATCATGCCAAGGTTGGGCTGCTAATCTGAATCTGACATTAGAGGGTCTTGCCATTGATTGTGCATTTCTCTCTTCCAATTTAGAATTACTTTCTGACAAATACAAATAATGTGTGGTACTATCATACTGACCGACTGTTGTGCAGATTTGAAATTTGTGTTTCTAAGCTATCTATTTTCTCTGATGAACAATTTTATTGTTTTTGATCAGGATAAGCTACTTCAATCTAGTGGGCTAAAATATATAGTTAAAAATTTATCAGCAGGTGGACATACTGTTTCAAGGGCAGCGATATCGCTGCTGTTAGAATTTATCAAGAACAAAAGTGCCGTTCTCACTCAGTTTGGTCAGGAGCGTGGTGCAGTCTTGTTGCTTGTAACAGTTTTATTAAGAGGTGATCATGCAGACAGGGGATCAGAAATTGAGCAAATGTTAGATGAACTGGCAGACACTCTGGAAAACATTCAAGCCATGGTGATGGGAAACTGGTGTAAGCCATTGGTTGATCGCCTTTGCAGGGGTGAGCATGATCATTCTGTTGTTTTCCTTTAATTAAGAAGTCCATGTACTATTGAAGAAAGTTTTTATCTAGGCAGTTATCAATATTGCGTCTGGCTGAAGTGATTTTTTTAATGAGGTTATCTTGTTTTGTTTCCCATGGTTCATTATAACCTTGGTGTCTCCCCTAATTTTATTTTTACGTCATTGATAGCTGCATATTCAACTATATGTATCATTTTTCTTTAGACATCATCACAATGTTCTGAAAAAATAACACGTGTATCATTTTCCCTTTACTCATCATCACAATGTTCTGCAAAGAACACATTTTGATTTTTGAAATGTGTGAAAAGATTGAAAGAATGATCTTGCTGGGTGATACTTTCTCAAATTTAAGTTTTCTTGTCGTTCTTCCTTGTTCTCACATAATAATTGGCAACACAGTTCAAAATATCGTTATCGGCAACTTATCACTGAGGGCAAAGGCAAAAAAAATATCGGGAAATATCGGAGATAAGTCGGAAACTTATTGGGAAAATATCGGGAACTTAAAAAATTGCTTAAATTTAATTAGAAATGCATTTTTTTTGCAAAATTCAATATGGAGATGCATCTAATGAGTCAATAAACAAGTAAACAAGCCAAACAAGCTGATCTAGATATATATAAATGCAAATAGGGTACAAAATCGCATCCTCATGTGGAATGCTGATGGCTGGTAGCCACAGTCTGATAGTCTGAACTCTGAAGCAAACTAAAAATAGCAAATTGTCTTTGTAAAACTATAAGCAAATACAAGTACAATATCAAAATAATCTGCATCTTCCTCTTCCCCTTCCTAGCAGCTCTAGTAAAAACTACTAGAGTGGGAGGGGGTCTAGCCCTAGATGCTTGTATCAGCTCCACTTTCCAAAGGTTCAACAGCATCAAATCTTGGCTGCCGTAAACCATATAAAAGCCTTTTTCCTGCAACCATTTTCGAACTCCTCTATTTTAAGTTTTTAACCTGGTAAATGACCTGGCTTATACATATTACAACCAATAATGTGTTCTGTTCTCAAATGTTGTGTTTCCCTGTGTAATTATTACATGGTTGGTTAACAATGTGCCCCAATCTCCACTCTTCTCGTGAAGTTCAGAATTCACTGAAAGGAAAACCTGCATGAAAACTGATATTGGCCCAAAATAAATACTCAAAGGGATTTTACAGAGTTTAGTGGTCCATGACCACATCATATTCTTGGTCAGCATTGATATTTTTCATATTCGAAGTTTCCAAAACATGATTACGATCATCAATATATGCAATAAATTCTGTGCTTTACTTAGTGACCATCAATATATTTGTTAGATGCCAAACCATGATTATGAGCAAATATATTGATGGTCAACTATAGAGCAGACAATGAATTCTGAGCTATACTGTCACATAAAACCATGGAAGAAAACAGGAATAACATGCCCAATGACAGAAACTTGAAATTCAGATAGGCTGAGACTGCGGCGATAAGTTATTGGCTTATCGTGATAAATTACCAAATTATTGGCAACATTTTGACAAGTTATCTGCTATAAGTTTCCAATTTCTCCGCGATATTTCTTGCGCAAAAGTTATGCAATTTGTTGCCTCCTATAACTTCTCATGATAAGTGAACTTATCGCAGAGATATCTGCGATATTTTAATCTATGGTTTGGCAACATGTTGCAGTTATCAGCTGCAGAAGCATGGTTTTGGTTTCTGTCCAGTGACTTGCATAATCCTCGAGTTACAGATGGAAATAACGAAATCTGTCTGCTTTTGTCTTTGAAAGCCACTGCATGAAAACTTTTCCTCTTTCGATTCACTGTTTCATTCTATGAATCTATAATGCCATCAAGCATAAGGACCTCCTCCAAGCTTGCTTCTCCTTTTGTAAATGGTTTATATGATTATATCTTTTATTTAAAGCAATTAGAGGAGATTTTCATTTAAAGAAAAAGACGAGTGACAGTTGGTACATGTTTTGGAATGCTTTGATTTCTAATTGTATTTTTGTTGTGTGATCCAAAATGTTGACACTACAAAAAACTACACTGTTATATCAAGAAGCACTCACTGACACTATTATGGACTGGCAATTTGATGTCTCTTACGTTTCTTGAAATTGTCATGAGGTGTATCTTACAACCCAGCCATAACTATTACCATCGGCAAATTAGGGATAAATGGCTAGTTGTGAGAAAATTTCTAATTTAACTAGAGTATCCAGATTTGGGGTCCACTTCTGCCCCTCTGCATACCTGGCTTGGGTGGTAGAGACATGATATGGCTGAAATACGGCTTGGATACATTGTATGAGCATATCCATATAGGAGCTTGTACCTGGGCCATTTCAAATATACCTAGATATAACTACCCAGTTGTCTGCATTTAAAACAAATAAAAATCAAGGACCTTTATTTTATTGATAAAATTAAAAAAATAGAGGAAAAAATTGAAAACCTGGAAACCTGAAACATAATAGCCAGAAAACAAAAACAATGAAAGAAAAAGCTTTAAGTCGAAAACCAAAAAGACTTCTGATTTCTGTTGACTGTGGACGGTATTCTAGTGGATTTTCAGAGACTTATGACGTTTTCCAGTGCATCCGTGTAAGGTCTGATATAGTCATTTGTTAAGGCAGCTATTTTATGCTGATTGTGATGGCAAAACCAGATCATTAGAATACATATGCAGTTCCTATTCAAAAACTAGGTTCTGTTTTCAGCAGTACTCGGTGATTTTATTGTAAGTGTCAATAAGGCCAATCTTTTCCCATGTAATCAGTGTAAAGTCGTAGCCTTCAAAATAGGGAATTATATATGATTTTTTCAATACATTTTTTTTCTTTTTCTCTATTCCTTTGTAGTCCAGCATTAGAGTCATACATAGACATTATGTACCACTGCATTTAGTTTTAAAGTTAAGATGGTTATGATACAATAACCAACATTTCATATTGACGTAAAATAAGCATTAGAAGAGTTGAAAGTTCATACTAAACATTATATAAATATCAAAGATAACAAGAAAATAATATTAATTTTTTTTAAAACACAAGTGACAATAATAACATAATGCTGAACTATTAAGATATTATTATATTAAGCATTACATTGTTAAGCAACAATAACATTATATATTTCTGTAGTTCATTTAATAAACACACACACACACACATATATATATTCACTATCTAAAAATTATTATATCAATATCATAAATTCATATTATTTTTAATTTTTAATTACTATGATATTGCTATCAGGTTTCAACTGTGTAGTTTTTGAAGCATTGGGCCTTCACCCCTTTCCTGATTGAAGTGGGCTTAACCACAGCGTTTTCTTTAAGCTTAACACTTAGCTTGCCACTCCATTTGCAAAACCTTCAGCAAGTGTTGTGCCATTCATTATGGAGCCGGTTTAGCTCACCAATTGATAAGACTTAGGTTGCCACTCCATTTTCAAAACCTTCAGCAAGTGTTGTGCCATTCATTATGGAGCCGCTTTAGCTCATCAATTGGTAAGACTTAGCTTGCCACTCCATTTGCAAAACCTTCAGGGAGTTTTGTGCCATTCATTATGGAGCCGGTTTAGCTCATCAATTGATAAGACTTAGCTTGCCACTCCATTTGCAAAACCTTCAGCAAGTGTTGTGCCATTCATTATGGAGCCACTTTAGCTCATCAATTGATAAGACATAGCTTGCCACTCCATTTGCAAAACCTTCTGCAAGTGTTGTGCCATTCATTATGGAACCGCTTTACCTCATCAATTGATAAGTAGAAGATATTTTCTATATCAATTCAAATTATGATATTAATATCACATTAATAAAATTATGCTATATTAAATTTATTTTTTAAATACATCAAAATGTTAATGGCAAAGTCTATGTTGTAGGCACCTAAATCATAATGAGTTCAAATCTTTTTAATATAAAATAAAAAGAAATTAAAATAAGACTATATTATAAATAGGAGTATCATATATTATGATGTACGAGTGCAATATTTTTCAGAACCGTATAAAGTATTAATAATATTAACAAGAAATATTAAATAATATTAAATTTAATAAATAACAATTCAATACTAATTAATACAATTTAATATAAGTAATAATATGAATTTAAGTCTATTAAACAATAAAATTTTATAAAACTAATAAAAATTATTGTAAGATTAATAATAATAATAAACGATGTTAGACTAATAAAAGTTTTAATAAACGAAAACCCTAGAATTAAAGTTAAAACTTAAATATTACTATAGTCTTAAGTTTGATTAAAGAAGGGGGAAAAATACTTTGAACATGAATGTGACATTTCGATTATTTTCTCGACTGGAGGCTGTTCAAATTGCTGAAAGGCAAACATGGGTGGAAGTTGTTGAATAGTTGGGATATTCCAACGTTGAGCAGAGAGATGGGCAGCAAAAACGTGTAAAAACAGTGAAAATGATCGTTATTTTGGGTTTTGATCATACATTTTATGGAAAAAAATAAAAAATAATCCATTTCCTTTTTCATCCGCCATTGGAATTACTCTCAAAATGCCTTGTATAAGTTGGAATAGTCCAGAAACGCTCATTGAGGACTCCCACAGGTATTTTATACTTGAATATGATCTAGAAATGCATTGTACCCGGATATGCAAGGATTACTGCTGATTTGGTAACATATTCAAAAGTTTTTATCTTTACCTGGCGTAAGGAGATCTTTATGGAGAAGAGCTGGAAATTCTTCATAATCAATCACCTGATCATTGCTTTTTAGTGGAGAAGTGAAACTGATTGATACCCAACACTATCCAGGCAGTCCACCACACGAGTGCAGTCCTTGAAACTTTGTACATAAAGATCACCTCAATTTTCTTAACTACGAGGCAAGCTTGTGCAAGAATGTTGTTAAGCTTTTAAACCTTCAAAGAGCCGTAAGAAATACTTGAAATAACTACCTATGAATCCCCTTATACAATCTGTAGAATATCTTGGACAACTGAGAGGGGGGGTGAATCAGCTGTCAATTAAATTTATATCAATTTTCACAGATCCGGAATCAGCTGATTAATACTTTGTTCACTTAACCTAATCAGATGTAAACATGAAAGAGCACACAAAAAAATCATACACCATGAACACCAAATTTTTACTTGGAAAACCCAAGATGGGAAAAACCACAGTGAAGCTAATTCTCATGAATGAAAACACCGGTTAAGGTGACATCAGCTAAGTTGATTTTTACAATGGGTGGCTCACTGCCCTGCGAAAGAAGAGAGAAAGGAAATCCACCAATGTAGTACAACTGTCGGAAGAAACCCTTGGCTCACTGCCTCCAGTGTCTAACATCAACAACACACCCTCTGCTGACCAACCAATTTCGCACTTCCACAAGATCTTCGCACAATATTTGATGGATCTTCTTCTCAATCAACCTCCTCACGGATCCATCACAAACAACCTCTTACTTATACTAAACTGAAATTACCAAGTCGGCTAACATAATTATGAAATAGGTCTAGACTAAATATTCCTGCGGTGGGGAGGAATGAAAAGTGGACCACACCACACACGATGCCTCGACCAAATAACACGTTACCCAAATGCCATAGTAATCAGAGCCCAATAAGAAATAACAAGTTAGCCATTATGCCTCTGGACCACATCAACATGACCCAAAACAAAAAAAAACAACGAAAACATATTGTCACAAACCATATCCAGAACAACCGAGAATTCTAGACCACTGTCAAACATGAACATCACAGAATACACCACCGGAGCACATTTTCCGGAGCACCAGCCTCCGCACCAACAAAATCTCAAAACCACATCAACATAACAAAAATACTAAGCACAATACCAACCACCAAAGCAGTATGTTGCCATCAATGACAACCATACTGACACATCAACAACTCTGCAACATTGTTAGCAACATCAACAATTTGCCATCAAAGACAACCATACAGAATACTACAACAACAACAACATCATCAACTTTGCAACATTGGCACTGCAACATCAACAACAAATTCTGCAACACAGCAACAACATCATCAACTCTGCATCATCAGTACCGCAACATCAACAACAAACTCTGCAACATCATCAACTCCACAACATCAGCACTGCAACTTTAACACCAAACTCCCCCTGTCAACGCAGTCAGTGTCTTAAACTCTAAAAGTGAATCCAGCTTAAGGCTATCATCTTTACACCTTGTTCATTATTTGTCTTTGGGTCCCAAAAATAAAGATTCACTCAAAAGGAAAAGACCCAAAGGAGAGAACTCCACAGCCCTTGTGCTGATCAAACCAGGCCAGCCTCCAGCAGCAACATCACAATCTAGTTCCTTGGTAATTACAACCATCAAGGTCCAAACCCTCAAAGGCACGATTCTGCTAGGTTTGTCCCTGGGTGACTTTGATGGACAAGATCCCCCTACTCATGGTTCCTTAGCCGAAGAGCAACCTTTGGTTTAGATATGTACTTGCTTATCATGCTGTTATCTGCTTGTTTAAGAAAAGGGCAGAGATGTGGTTATATATGTATTCCAGTGGTTAATAAATTTTTATTTTCTAGTTTCAAGAACTCTTCAAGGAAAGTGTTCCAAGAAGCATTTGAACTCTTGATAAGCTTGTTATTTACCTCCATTGAATGGGAATTTTCATTTTACTTTGATATATATCCAGCTATATCAGTGGTCTTCAAAATGTCTTCATTTGTATCAAACAGTATCCATATCCATATCCCCTTTCATACAAATTTGAGTTTAACCCTCAAGTGGTTTGAAATAGCCAAAGGAATACTCCGTTTGATCAAAAAATTTGTAAACTGGTTCTGAGCCAAGATTTAGGGCCTCAAGTTACTAAATTAAAGAATGTAAAATATCATGCATTGTTAAGGTGCCAATTGAAGGAGCCAGCTGGCTTGTTGAGGATATGTGAACCTGACCTACCCTTATATTTTTGTGGAAGTAAGTCATGTGCACACTTGATCAATTGTTTTATTGTAATTATAAGAAATCACCTTAGATGAGAGATATGATACATTTCTAACTATTTTTCTTTGTGTATAATTTAGTCCTCTTCATTTTAGGGAGGTTTAAGCAAATCTGACAAACCTTTTTTTGGCCCCAAGATTTGTGTGAGAAAGGTGGAGGATCATAGTTCTATGGGGAAAACAAAGAAAATGGCTCTGCTATGTGCTTTGTCGATTGCCCTTTTGTGTTTGGTTCCAAGCTGTAACTAAGTCAGAGGATTTACAAGTGTAATCATTACTTACTTTCTGTCCATTTAAATAAAATTCTTTCTGAATCATATTTAGTTAAAGGATTTGAAGTGTAGAGGACTATCTTTTTCTTTGTTGGCTAGATTCAAAGGATTATGGTCTATAGAGAGCCTTCACTAATAGGAATAATCCAGTCACATCATATGGAAGGCGCCTTGTCCAGTTGGGCTAGCCCCACAGTCTTGATATTTATAACAAGCTCTCATATAACATGACTCCAATAGATTTGTATGCTTAATTTGCAGTAGATGCACAATTGCCATTGACTGTGGCTTTGACAGGAGCTCTTCAATATTCCACAGTTGGAGTTTTCATATTTCTCATCAGCTCCCCCTTGATCATCTTGCTTTGGCTTGCACTCTTCCAATTGCTTCACAACCCAGTTTATCCCCTTCCCTTGCGAACGCCCAATATTCACTTTGTTATGATTCATTTTGATGCTTTGTACATAGATGCTTGTAATGCAAACTTTCCCAAAGGTTTTCTGAGCATTATTTCCACTTTTCATGACTAAGTATATTGTTATCTCGTGTCCTTTGAGAGGCTGCATTTGACTTCTTTCTTCATATAGCAGTTTACAGATCATTTTTTCTCCTATGGTGCTAACCGTTTGAATTGTTTGTATAATGGGGAATGTAAATCTATGCATAGGATGCTTTGTCTTGTTCTAGTCAATGGTCAACCCTATATCCTGGCCACATGCAGGGACTTTTATTGTCTCCTTTGATGAAAGAAACATGAGTTTCATGTAAGTAGGTGACATGAGCTCCTCTTGATTCAATACATTTTGCCTTTTGGTGGATGCAATCCTGCAAGTAAGTCAAAACTGCCTTTCTGGTTTTTCTAAGAGGTTGAAAAGGCAGTGAAATGATCTTAATTAGTTATATAAATTGCTTCAACTTGTTGATTTTCCTGAGGGTTGCAAAGACAGTATTGTGCTTTTGTTTATGAGTGTCTTTATCTTGTTGATTTTGCTGAGAGCTTGCGAATAAACTAAACTCTTGATGTTATGCCTCCAAAGTTTCTCTAACAAAGGTCATCCATTGGAGATCATTACAACTTATGCCTACTTGAGGGAATCATTTACAGGTCTGCCTCTCAATTTAGAACCTACTTCTGTACTGCAACTTTGCAAGGGATATGCCTTCTTTTCTATTTTTGAACACTAGAGCTTTTGGGTATATTTCTAGGACATACCTTAAAGTTGAGTCTCTTCAACGCAGTCTTTAAAATCACTGTTTTTTATGGGTTAGAAATTTGGAGCCCCTGTTTAGGTTTTCTTAAGAGGTTGCACATCACGAAGTTACGAACTATCATGCTTAATTGGATGTTTATTTGAAAATACAATGTCTTGTCAGTTATTAACAAGCAGAATTTCCTGCCCAACATCTCCCTCTTAAATAAGTCTTCAAGATCAGTTTCTATCTCTGTAGTCCAGTCTCTAATGATTCAACCTTGTAAGCTTTTTAAACATTCCAACTAGCTGCAAAATCACAAAGACAACACCTTGAGAAACTCATATGAAGCTTCAGTTATGCAGAAATATGGAAACTGCTTTATCAACAGAGTGACAATGTTACATGACACAAATATTCACTCTCCTGAATGCAAATTATGTAATCTGGATGTGCTCAAGTAGTTTAGTGCATTGCGTAGCTACTATCAGTGAAGCAGAAATTTGCAATAACTCACAATTTGTTGGGAGTAATCAGCATTTGGACATATTGGAAATCTGATCTGAAACAGGTCACTGATTACTTTTTAGACTTGGGGACAATTCCCAAGGCAGGTAAATCAGGATTTAATTGGAATGAGTCCCTTAGTTACCGGTTCAGATGCGGGTACGAGAACCCGGAATGTGGATGTGCGGAATTTTTTTTTGCGGGTTTGTATGCATTTGGGTCTGTCTGTCTGTCTGCAAAATTAAAGAAATATACAGATTTGCTAAACTAAAACATTTGATAGTATGATACTTCATCATTGATCAATACCAAATGCCAAATATACAAAAAAATTAAAGAAATATACAGTCCAGGATGCGCATCTTGGACTCATCCACACGCATCCAGATGATGCATCCAAACCGGTACGCATCCACACTGGATGCACAGGGGCAGGGCACGCATCCTGCAACTAAGATTGCAATCGAGTTTTTGGAAAACCTAGAGTTTTAATCATAAGTTTTTGGAGAAACTGGAGTTTTAATCAGAAGTTTTTGGAAAATCTTTTCAGTTATTTACAAAAAACTTGCTTGCACATTTTTTTTTCTTAATTTTAATGAAAATTTCAGCTTTTTTTAAAGTTCCCACATTTTTCTTGATTAAAACCTGAATAATTAAACGACTCAATCTTTTGGTTTGGCTAGGCAATCCGGAAAACGATTTTCGATACTTATGCTGCTATAATAAACACTAGTTGATTTTTCAAGAGAGGGTCCAAGTTAAAACTTATAACATACTGTAGTTATTCTCAGTCCATATGACGTGGTTGATTAATCAATCAAATCTACTTCACTCCTGGTTAATCAGGATAAGATTCAGTGACAACAATATTTTCAAGCTTTTGATGGTTTATTAAGCTTTAAAAAGATTTAAGATTTGCTTGAATAATCTTATTTCCAAAAATAATTATTTCTTGCTAACTCTTGGTGCATAATTAGTCTAAGTAGAGGTTCCGAATATAGGAAAAACATTGTTTGGAAGTAAGGCCTCATCTCAATGGAACAGGGTAAGTAAAATGACATTGCTTCATTCCATCTCTTCTTTTAATATATGAATGAATAGTAGGTGGATTAATAAGGCCCACCCCACTTTGTTCCTGAACTTGGTCACTATTGCGAAATCTAATTGCTACAAAATATGGCCAATATTTTAGATAAAGTGATTGTCCACTTCTCCCCACAAGGCGGTCTGATATAACTAAGAGGTATTTTGGCTAAATTGGGACCATATATAGAGAGAGGGAGAGGAAGAGAGTGATCAGGTGTACACAATTTTCTTTATCCATGGTTTTTTATTGTTAAAACATCCTACAAATAACAAATACATCCTCTTAAATGTTGGACTGAGAGTTAAATCAATATAGATTTTAACAATTTAGTAATCTATTGTATTTAGTATTTAGTTTTTGGCAGTATTTATATTTAATTTATTATAGTATTAGAATATTTGGTTTTAAATATTTAGAGCATTGAATTTGCTAATATGCATGTTGCATTTTGTCAATATCTAGTATTAATTTCACTTAGCAAATAAATTTTCAGATCTGAAACTTTTTAAATTTTCTTTAATTGAAATTTGCAAATCAACATAAATAATGCGGACTAGCTTCTAGGAAATGGACACTGAAACAACCTGGAATTGCAACAAACTTTGCAGAATTTGATGTATAATGAAATATCATTGGTTTTTATCATGGAAGTACTTCATAGTGTCTGTTATAAATAGCAAAATACATCTGCTACAAATTATCCAAAAACTGCGAGCAAATGTGAAACCTGAAATGCACTGCAAGCTCACAAACTATCAAGAAAACTTCCCAAACTTACAACAAGGGTTTCTTATGCTATAATGACTGCTTTTACAATGGAATAACAGCAAGCTACAGCTAGAAATCAGTCATAAATAACTGCAACAGTTGAATACTGAAACCCCAAAGTACTTACTGCAAACAAACTGCAAAACTAAAGAAATCTCAAACTATTCAGCACAATGATAATCTCTGAATGAGATTATACTCTGGTAATTCTTGACTCCCGTCTTAGATCACTGGGTGATCCTCTGACTCTTGTCAAGATTACTTGGAAACTTTCAAACTCCTGTTCTACAGTTTCCTTCTCCACTGGTTTATTAGCCACTTGAGCAAAAACCTTGATAAAATCTGCAACAAGAATAATTTATTAATTTCAAATGGAGCCAACTCCATGCATATATGAAATCACTTTCAAATGTCAATGACGTGCCAAAATCCCACCCCCAAGGAAAGGAAACTTTCCTTTGCCAATTGCCCCCTAACCAACACAAACTCCCCATGAATATCCAACTTCACCAAAACTGCCAATTACCTCTAAAGCGGACAATTAGTTCATGTGAAGTTTCCAAAATTTCCATGCCAAAAGGAGGGAATACATTTAATTTAAATATCGATTGAGGAGGAAACAAATTTATAACTTAGCCAAAGATAGCCAAAGATGCCAAGAAAACATTTCAAAAACCAATGCCACCAAATAGGACTTTAATTCAATATTTATTTGTTTAATAAATGTGATTTGCATCAAAACAGATGTTATATTAAATTAATATTTATTTTTTCCAAATTGTCATATGACCCTGAAATACTATTTCTGGATAGTGGGGACTTACTATTTTTAGTAAGTTTCTAATTTTGGAAAAAGGGGACATGACATGTAATACTCGGAGCATTTAATTTAATTGTTGAACATAAAAAATTGCCTGATGGAAGAAAGGGGGACTGGCCTTTCTCAAATAGGTTAGAGAATGGATGTTTGCTGGAGGAATGGCAATTCAGAAAGTATATTTGCCAGGGAGATGGTGGTTTTTCTTTGTGTTGAAGATTGTATATCAGAATTTTATTTATCTTTTATATATAAAATTTATTTATTCTAATAGACGCACTGCACTTTACTTGCACTAATTGATTTCGGTGTGTTTCAAATGCAGCCCAATACTGAATATAAATATCAACAATGAGACATGTCTCATGTAGAGACATGTCTCTACGTATGCAGAGGCATGCCTCTACGTACATAGAGACATGTCTCTAAATGAGACATGCTCTTTTAATATTCTAAACAATGCACAAAACCGATTCATAACTATCGGGGAGTAATTTATATTACATATTAAACATCACACATAAGATAAGTGCCAATTACTTATTACACATCACACATAATATATTACGTGCTACGCAGATAATACTATTATGTGTGCGACACATATCAAATTAAGACCGATACAAATCGGTATAAGGTTTAACCGATATAAATCGGTATAATCATTAGGCATTTAATCATTGGATATATATATGAAGTTAATCGATCAATCATAATATTATTATTATGGGAAAAGATCAAATATTATTAAATATGATTATATGTATTTGTATCAATATATATATATATATAATAATAATAATAATAATATCTATTATTATAATATATATGTTGATATGTATATATGTATACATAATTTGATCTTTTCTCACAATAATAGTATGACATCTATTTTATCTGATTGAAGCTACAAACATCAACACTCCCTCTTAGCTAGGGAAGATAAAATCCATCAAAATGCAATTCACAAAAGATCCATTTTAAGAGAGAAGATATCTCCTCATCATGATACCAAGAGATATGGTCTGACCAAGAATATCATGTCTCATGTTATTCACCATAATTCAAAAATTTCCATATGTAGTGTATCCTTAATGTAAGGTATTATCTATTGTGATCTGTTTCAGCCATCACATGATGTCTATCTCAATAGAAGGTCAATTGTCTGTTTAAGGAACTGAATCCACCATGCAGGAAATCATCTATTGTGATCTATTTCAGTCATCACACGATGCCTATCACAATAGAAGGTCAATGGTCTATTTAAGGAACTGAATCCACCGTGCAGGAAATCATCTATTGTGATCTGTTTCAGCCATCACACGATGTCTATAACAATAGAAGGTCATTGGTCTGTTTAAGGAACTAAATCCACAATGCAAAAAATCATCTATTGTGATCGGTTTCAGCCATCACACGATGTCTATCACAATAGAAGGTCAAGTTATTGTAAGATCGTCACCTTTCAATAACGCTTACAAATACAAGTGATAATCATTTGGAAGTCGTCACTTCCTCATGATTTACACAGGGCCCATTTAGCCATGAAGAAATATTTTCATTAGTACAATAATCAAATTTACAATCACATCAAGTTCACCTCAGAATTGTTCTATCTTTATCAGTGAACTCCCTCTCAATCTAGAAGTTCTTTAGAATACAAGTTTCTCTGAATACAATTCTGAGTTACTGACTTCAGCAAGTGTAGCCTGATGTTTGAATCTGTCAGGGCATTTTGTTGCAATGTGCCCATAGTTGTCGCATCTATAACATTGTACTTTAGATATGTCTCTTTTCTTGAACGACTAGTTATCATTTGAGTACTTGCCCCTTTTCCTTTCCAACCTAGTGACGAGAACCTGAACATCTTCATTTATGGGTTCCATGATTCCTCTAGATATTAGATTACACTCTTCTTGAATGCTGTCAGCTTTTAGTCGATCAAATTTGGGGAGTTTGGAACGAGCACTTACTCCTTGTCTAAAGTTTTACCATGAGATAGGGAGCCCATTTAGAGTTATCATAGTTAACTCATTATTATCATAAATGTGACCGATTGAAGAGAGTTGGTTCCTTAATTCTGTTATCCTCATAAAATATGAGGTGATGGTCTCTCCTTTATTCGTTTTAATATTAGAGAGTTGATTTTTAAGGGTAAGGATTCTGCTGGTGTTGTTGATCTCAAACATGCTTTCCAGGGCTTTGAACATGTCATATGCGGAGTCTAACTTTGTGATGATAGGTAGTAGATGATCTTTTAGTCCGTCCACTAACAATTCCATTGCTCTGGTATTGTCCTTTTCCCATTGATTTTGCTCTTCGTTTCCATTAGGTTTAAGAGGATTTTCTTTAATTGTTTTTAACTCATTCTTTCTTAGTATCAACATCATACGTAGTTTCCATGATTCAAAATTTGAAGCACCTTCAAGTCTGTCTTCGAGTCTGATTCCATTTGCCATTTTGTAGGTACAAGATTTTCAAAAGAATATATAAATTTAAAAATCTGATCGTAATCTTTCTTCAATCCAGTCGGATCTTCCTTCAAGCGGTTAGGCTTTATAGAAGGAACTTGGATCTGATACCATGTTGAAGATTGTATATCAGAATTTTATTTATCTTTTATATATAAAATATATTTATTCTAATAGAGGCACTGCACTTTACTTGCACTAATTGATTTCGGTGTATTTCAAATGCAGCCCAATACTGAATATAAATATCAACAATGAGACATGTCTCATGTAGAGACATGTTTCTACGTATGCAGAGACATGCCTCTACGTACGTAGAGACATGTCTCTAAATGAGACATGCTCTTTCAATATTCTAAACAATGCACAAAACCAATTCATAACTATCGGTGAGTAATTTATATTACATATTAAACATCGCACGTAAGGTAAGCGCCGATTACTTATTACACATCGCACATAATATATTATGTGCTACGCACATAATAGTATTATGTGTGCAGCACATAATACTATTATGTGTGCGGCACATCAAATTAAGACTGATACAAATCGGTATAAGGTTTAACCCATATAAATCAGTATTGTTAATCATTGGATATATATATGAAGTTAATCGATCAATCATAATATTATTATTATGGGAAAAGATCAAATATTATTAAATATGATTATATGTATTTGCATCAATATATATATAATAATAATAATATCTATTATTATTATATATATGTTGATATGTATATATGTAATACATAATTTGATCTTTTCTCATAATAATAGTATGACATCTATTTTATATGATCGAAGCTACAAACATCAACACTTTGTCATGCAACCTCACAGAAATTTTTATGGCTGATAAGAAGGTATTTCTTCACAAAGGTGCAAGTGGACAAAGAAGGAAGAGTCACCTGTATCTCAAAAGTTTAGGATTTAGGTGGTGTGGTTCTCCACAATACAAAATTTCATGTTGGAGGTTAAATGTTTCAACTGAACGAAGAAGAGACAAGCATCCTTTTGACTTGGAATAGGTTGGATCTGAGAATGTGGTTTGGATCCCTTTGAAGGCCTTTCGATCCCATATTGAAACCCACACTGCTGCTGCCATTAAAGAATATTATGCCACTATTAACTTTGTGTCTCATTGCCCTTTGAGCTATTTAGATCTTTGATTTTCTTGAAGATTTCTCATGAAATTCTCTTTCAACAACTCGGGCAGTTGCTTATTATATGTCTAGAGACTTTGTTATTCTCATGCAGTTTCAGTATCCATACATCACACTGTCCACTGTGGCCTCTAAAAGCTTGAAACTGCTATATTAAGGCCATTTGACTCCCTCAGAACCTTTTGGTCCATGTTTAGGCTTCTTTCTCTGTTGTCCTTTAAATAAACATGCTATCCTCTGTGCTTTTATTCTTTTGACCGTTGCTTGTGCCTCTCTTTTGGTCTCTTCTCAAAACAAACCATAGCTTGCAAAATACCAAACAGCTCTTTGGAATAGCTTCAAATTCACACTATTTTGTTCAGGTTTTTCTTTATTGACAATGGAAATTTGGTTTTCACTTTGAACTCCTTGCTGCTCCTTTACCTGAAATATCATGGACTCGGGTTGCCCAAATAGAGAGGGTGAAATTATACTGAAAAAAGAAAAGACTAGCTCAAAAGATATTTGCATGATTTCTCCACCATCTGAAAATGTAACTTCTTTAAAATCATGAAGTCACCTGTTCTGATCCATGTGGTCAATTTGTAGTAGAACTCAAGGCAATGAACCATAGAAAATCTAAAGCTACGTAAGCTGAAGGCTGAGCCAGATTGGTATGAAGAGGAGGGATGAGGCAAGCTCTGCTCATCATATTGTTTTGCATAGGAGGCTACTTTTGCTTTTAAAAGAATGATCAAATCAGAAAACCATCTCTGCCTTCTATTCCACAAGCATTTTAAAATAATCAAATAACATTTCATTTTAAATTGAGTCAAAAGTGGGAGTGGGAATTTGCAAGCCTTGTCTACAATCTATCACAAACATTGCTTTTGCCTAATTGAAAACAAATAAAGCAATCACCAAAGAAAGATTAAAACTGCTGAGACAAGAGGAACCAGCGTTACCTGGGGACGCGTTTCGACCATAATTAGCAGCATCCCAAAAACAGGTACTGCACCAGGGACAGGGGGACGGCGGGAAATGTTCCAAGCTGTCATTTATCAGGCAAGAAAATTTGGAAACGGGGACAACATTGACTTTTGCCGGAGGTGGCTGACCATCCCTGGGACGGCGGGCTGTCCCTGGCAAAAATCAACGCCATTTCAAAAAAAGCACACACCATTTCAGGTATGAAAAAGTTAGAACCAGCACAAAGGTTATAGTTGGTAGTTTAGGACTGTAGCACACATTGAATTTTAGACAATGCTTGTTCAAATTCAGTTGTTTATTTACTGGATCAAAAACAGAGGAAACTGAAGGTCTGTTTTGAAGATTTGTATCAGGAATAGCTTGAGCAAATTATAGATCAGTATGTCAAAAAATCAGAAGCAGTTGGATTCAATCTAGGGTAGTCTTGGGGAATCTTTGAGAACTGAACCACCTGTATAAGGGCATCTAATTAAAGGCTTTGTAATTATCATATTCTGCTGTCCATGTGGTACTGTAACTCAATCTATTGCTAATTCAAAACATCTTAAACTCTGTGAGCAAGAAGTGCCACTTACAAGGATAGATTATTGCATCTTCATCTGGACATCATTCCTGATGAGGTTTCCACACCAAAGAGACCCAGCTATTTTTCAAAAGACAATGCCAATTGAGCTGTGACAATCAAGTTGATCCCATAACAGATTTGAACAAACTATTAAACATTGTAGACTTGATATACCAAGTTTACAGGTGACTTAAGCCTGGAATCACCCAGAAATACAAGTTTTTTTCATCTGGTATACATCATCACATTTGAAACCACTAGGCCAATTTCCAGGGATAATGGGGTTATCAATGTTATCCTATGAATATATTTGAAATTTGACATTTCCCTATATATTTTTAATTTTCTCTATACTTTATATAGCCACCCTTTGCCATCCCCACCATCCTTTAAAATGCCAAAAAAAATTCATCCCAGAAACCTGTTTCCCCATCCTGGAAATTTGGGGTAAATTAGGCAATTGCAAATTGTGATAATGTTGAGTACAAGGTCTTCATTCAAGATGAAGATGAAACTTTCAACATTGGGGTCCAATGTACTTCAGCTTGAATGTTTCACTTGGGACCAACATAGCATGATACCAAAGTTGTTGATGTTGAACAACACATGTATCAAGAAGATAGCTCTTTTGTTGCTCAACTTGACAGTGTGCTCAAGCTTCAAAACTTTTGTTTGATGTACATGAGGAAGAGCTTCCCTGTGTAGGGCAATGGACATGTATGCATACTTTTCATACCATGTGAGTTGGGGATATTTTCTTTTTGTTTCAGCTCATGCCATGGAGAGGTCAATTGTCGCAACAACAATTTACCTTTGTGTGGGGAAAATGTCTCATCCTTTGCAAAGGGCAGTATTTTTGATGATGATCTACTTCTAGAAAATTTTACCCTTGTTGCTGTATGTATGCTTGATGTATCATTGGATGAGTTTGACACTTTTGTTTCATGGCTGCCCTACAATGGCAAAGTTTGCAGTGAGGTAGTTCTTCACTACATAGATAGTGTGACTTGATGCATTTAGGTGAAAAGCTTTAATGGCTACAATTGGGTGATGGCGACAATTATGTTCTTAGAGAGGTCAACTCCTTTAGAAGGTTTGTCTTTGACAAAGGCAAGTAGCTGGTATTCATGTTTGTAAATTTATGTACATATTAGTGTAGTTGTTTTTGTTTTTCCAGAAAGTGTTATTGCACACTCAACATTATCATTAGGGGAATACATGATTTAGGTTTCTGTTGCTTTCTTCTAAGTGCTTTCTGTACATGTAGTCGCCGTTTCGTTGTGGTTTGAGGCAAGCTAATTTTAGTTGATGTTTTACCCTTGTGGGTCTGTGCCCAGTGGACTTGGCTTCTGGGTTACCCCATGTTTAGTAGGCAAACATCTCGCAAAAGTCAATGTTGTCACTTTGTGCCACCCTTGTTTTCCCCCCAAGTTTGGTGAAAATTGGATGAAGATTGGCCAAATTATGGCCAGTTAGAGGTTTCATTTGTTTCAGGAACAACTATTGGCACTGACAACAGTTCTTGGAATAGTCGGAACTGCCAATAGTGTTCTCATTTCCTTCACATGCATCGACTTGTTTCCGATGGGGTAGGTACTACCTATTTGGGTGAAATCAAATTGATGTGTGTAATATTCAAGTGCCATCCTGTAGAAGATCTTATTGGGTGCCCCCTATTTCATTTTGGTGGAGTTTTGAGGAAAATTGGCTAAGTATTGAGAAGTCAGAGGTGTCAGTCGTTCCAAGAACCAATGAAATTGTTGAGAGTATTCTGAGTTCTTGCTTGATCTTCAATCATCGACAATGGGAAAAGAAATCCGTACCATGGTGATGTCATCTTTCACTTTGTTGATGCCATCATCCATACATGTTGATGTTAGCTTCAGGGTTTTCAAATAAGTAGAGATAAAATTGTTTCAATGAAGAGAAAAATCAACAATGTACTAAAAGTCAAAAGTTCTGGTGGTTTCTGAAACCATCAGAATCCCTGTTGGGGTTCTGATCGATGATTGGGAGGACCTGGGGATTAAGGAGCAAGGTTAGATAAAGAAAGAAAAAGGTCGAGGTGAGGCTTGAAGCCTGACTCCCGATAGGGGAAGGAGAGGAACAAAGCTTCAACTTCTGATAAGGCAAATGGAAGAGGAAGGAGCAAGGTCAGGGCCTGATTTCTAATGGGCAAGAGTCTTAGGACAACAATTTTTTTAATGACTTACACTAGCACGATAGGCCACAAGGTCCGTTTTTCTTCACTAATAGTTACGGGAGGGCCATTTTTAGCATGAACTTCTAAGCAACTCCCTTGTAGTGCCATAAATGTTGCGATAAACCTCCTACATGTTGGATCTTGGTCTGAGGGTGATACAGATTGTATTTTCATGTTTTTTGACATGAATTTGAAGGAGAAAAGCAGCACCCACGCCACATTAGACATTGTTAGGCTCCTTTTGGACGTGTGGCCGTGCCCAACTATGCTTTTTGTGGATTTCTTGAGAGAATTTTTGGCAAGATCGCCCTTTTCCATTAATGTACGGCTACTAGGGGCGTTGGAATGTTCTTTCCCAGCTGTGGATTGGATTTTCTTTTGCATTTGTGTCTGATATTGTAGGTGGTGGCTAGGGTTTCCCTCTTGCAATGTTCTCTCTCTCTCTCTACTCCCGTTTGAGATCAATGCTGCTCATTTGTAAGGGTTCGTTCTTGGATTTCTAATTTTCTGGAACAAAGACTTGTATGTTTATACTTCTGTTACTGTAAATTCACTCAGTACCTCTGTATCAATAAGAAACTTCGATTTCATCTCTTCGCTATCTTCTAAATGTTGTGTAATGTTTCATTGCCTCTATGTATGAGTGCATTTTATCAATTTTAGTATATGTATGGTGTGTTGTTTTGAGCTTTTTGAGACTACTGTAGATATATTTTCCCTCTTAGCCCCCTTTTAAGCTTCAACCCCTATGCCTACCTTCAAGAATGGTATTAAAGAGAACTTTGTGGATTTCCCTAATTTTTTCTTGTTGATTCTCTGTGTTCTGGGCAGTAAGAAACATTCTAGTCTTGGTGCATCGCCTCTTTTCATTTTTGTTTTCTTTCTTACCCCTTTCCATCGCAAGTTGTTAGAACTTAGAATAGGTTTAGCTGTAGGATTACTCAGGGTTGGGTTTGGCCAACCCTGTTATGCTTAGTTTAGAAAGGGAAGCCGCCATTAATTTTGAGGCTTGGCTTCGTTCAGTACGATCCCACATCTTGAAGCCATTCCCATGTTTCATTGAGTAGCTGGATTTGGCATCCAGCTAATGGTGTAGTTTAGATTGACAACAAGTACTTGATTGGGAGATCATAGAAACTCAACCAAATCACGTCATTTTAATTTTGGCTGTCATGGAGCCAAAATTTGGCAACTACTTATGGAGTTAGAGATTAACACCATACAAGATCTGTGGTCCTCAATTAATAAGTTTGTCCGTTTATATAGGATTTATCAAGATAGTAGTGAAAAATGCCTGACAAGAACACAATTCGGATTTCCTCTCCCTAATTTTTATTTAGCCAATCCTCTAGTTGCTTTTGAGTTGACCATATTTTCCAAAAACTCCCAATTGGGTCCTTTGATTGAAGATCTACTATTCTAGAATAAATATCTGTATCTGCAAAATCTATTTTGGTTGCTTGCTCATTCTTCTTAGCAATGTGTTCATGGCTATTTGCCTTCATCCCAACAGAATATAGTTTTTCCTTGAAGTAACATTATAGTACCCTTTCCTCTTGCTGAAATTTGGATGAGTTATGCACTCATCCTGATCTAAGTCTTGCTCCTCTACCTATCCTTTAGACCTTGTGTAGTGCAAAACTTGCAAAAATCATCTCCCCTATATAGCTCTACTTGTGAGGGAGGTAGACTTCCACAATCCTTAGTTCCTTTCCAATCAATTGGGTTGACTCCCAATTTGACTTGGACTCTTGGCATGTCTATGCTCTACTTCACTCTTTCTCCTACAGCCTATCTTTGAGACTCCCTCGTACTCCTTGCTAGCTCTTTCTTCATTAAAGTTGGGTTTAGCTTGCCACACTTTAGGTTTTCTCCCATTTGCTTGTTCACCTTTGTTTGCTCTTACTAGCTCACGTGCCTTTGTCTGCTCTCACTCACACACCACAAGAAAGAAAAAACCGTATTGGAAAAAGCATTATAAAAGATAATTTGAAGTATTATTGACATAGTATACAATTATTTACAACAAGAATGTCTATTTTATAAGTTGTTCCATTTCCCTAATTATTATTGCCCATAACTTAAAAACATGTAAAATTTATCATGTGACCAATGACACCTTTGAGTGTTATTTCCTCACACCTTCCATATACTTGAAACACTTTTAAATACTAGTAATTCTCTTTTAAGGATCTACTGTGCAAATCAATCAAAGTCTTTTGAGCCAACAATTATCACAACCTTCCAAAAAAACACATCATTTATTGCCATTCTTATTATCTATATGCTGAAAGGGACAATTACATAATCTTGAAGTTGTTTTCTTCTTGTCAATTATACCTAGGGGTCTAATTTAATCATAGTAGACAGACTTGGTGTAAGCTCAACATGCTGATTTTTGCCTAGGCAGTTAGATGGACTAAATAATACAATTGAAAGAACTATGAAATATACAGATTTTTAAAGGAGCACTTTTTTTAAAATCTCTATTTTCACTTCTCTAAGTCAGCTTTAAAGGTGCAGAAAAACTAATCAATTACAAACTACTTTGATCACATACAAAAATATGCAATAGAGCAATTGAGCTGAAAGAAACAAGGATTTTAGGTATATAAATATTCGTAAGTGTTAATGTCATCAAAAACTATGGGAGAGAGGAGCTTGTATCACTGACCCAATATCAATAGCGCAACAGTGTGTTGTGTGTGCTTGCATCTCAGATTGGATTTCAATGTTGTTGCACCATTATATAGTTGCATTTGTCCATGATATATGTGCATTTGTCAACAATATAGAAAGGATTTGCTATTACTTTCTTCTCCTCCTTCACCATGGCTATTGTCCCTTCCTCAAGGATTGCTATTGCCTTATTCTCCAACTTCACCATGGCTATTGTCGCTTCCTCAAGATCAACTCGATGAACCCATGTACAATCATCCTCAACATAGACAAAATCCTAAACTTCGGCTATCAATTTTGATTAGGGGTCAACCTATTCTAAGGGAGTTAAATTAGACCCTTAAATTTGCATGTGATGGTGGTGAATGTTGTAATGAACATAGATAAGGCCATTCAATTGTTGCACCAGCAATTATTGTGCTTCATGGAGTGTATGTGCTTAAATATACTCCCATTATGCTTGATTTTTGAAATGCTCCATGATTGGCTCAAGACGCGTATGGCAATCCTTTGAAAATTTGACACCTTAACAGCAAGCCTCTCAGATGATGAATTTGAAATGAGAAAAGATAATGAAAATGAATCCAATCTTGTTGTTAAGAAATTTAAATTTTTTAAATTACAATCTTAAATTTCAAACAATTTTATTTGGCTGCAAATGTCATCCTAATTGCTTCAAATACATCTTGCATAAATAGTTCCCTTGTGTAAGTTTGAAGATATCAATTTTTGGAGACGAATGTCACTTTAACTTAAGAGTCTGCTTCCATTAACTCTATGCTATGTAGAGCCCACACAAAACCTTTGGTTCAGCTTTGAAATTTGAGCCTTATTAGAATTTTGGATCAAAGTAATAATCAGTCATATGTAAAGATTTTGAAGCTGATGGTGTCATTACTGATTAACGATTCTATTATGTTACAATATTTGCCTTATTAACGGTTCCTTCTGGATATTACTATTTCAGACAGGCATGGATAACCTTGCGAGATGAAGTTTCTCACAATTTTACTTTACTCAAATGCTCCAATACATTCCCCCATGACAATGTGGTTCTGCTTCTTTCTGGTGTGGCTTGACTTGACTCATCTACAAAATAGATTATCAATTCTCTCGTGACCCCTCAACCACAAAGACAAATGCATATTACGAGCTTATTCGTTACTATGTTAGTTACATCAGCTTTGGATGTTAGGTGTGATTCTAGAGGAAGGGCCTTGCTGCCTCGTGGATTCCCCCAGCTCAGCCTTCTTGAATGTAGACAATCACTAATTAGCACTATCAAATCTTGTATGGGTCCTCTAACAACAATCAATGATGACATCAACGACTCTATTTCAAGTTCAAATAGAGATATGTGACAAGAATTGTGTCATATCTTTCCAGTATTCCTCAAATTATGCTGTTTGGGAATCTTTTTCCCACTACTAGGCTATTTGTACTGGTTTCTTGACCATGTCTTATTTCTTTTTCCCTAATTTAGGATCATTTGGAAACATTGTCGATGTTCCTTAAGTTGTGGACATGAAGCTGAGTATACATTTCTGAATGAATCTCCAAGAATGTGAATGTGGAGGGCTAGTAGACTCTCTAGGCCAAAAAATAGTGAATTAAAGCTAGCATGAGATAAGGAAGCTAATGGAGCATGTGGTCCTACTGATTTGTCATTATTGTTGCTGGCAATTTTTGTATCTAAACGAGACTTGATATGTGGCCCCTATTAAACTTAAGGTGTCTTCTTTTTGGATGTAAAGAGCCAAGCACGTCTGATCAGGATAGGGGAGGAAGGTAGCAAACAGATCTTTTGAATCTTTGTAAAACGAATATTGTCTCCCCTAGATCTCACAGTAAATGAAATTGAACTGCACTTCTGTCTCCATCTCTTACAGTGAGAAAAGTTAACAGATTTGATTGCCTATGGAAATCTGGTGATCAGTATTTATCTGTAATTGTTGAGAGTATATTCAACTGAACATAAGGAATCCCGAGGTGATATAATTGGGATAGGAAACCATCATAGTGCAGAGAGGCTTTTGGGGAGAAATACAATAGAGCTGAATGTAAAAGTTCCAGCATCTTTCTAAGAATCTAAATTCATCCTGCACATTAAGAAGTGTTCAAAGCTATTTTTTGTGATCAAATTCTTTCTCAATTGTGATATGAACAAAGTTTTCTGAAGACAACCTGAGAGTTTTCATGAGCAATTCTATGGACAATTGCTAAAAACAAAAACAAAAAATTGTTAGAAAAGCACCAAGTTCCTTGAGTATTGCACAGACTTTGAAAATAATTCCTGTTCTTACTCTGCAAGTGCTGGCTTGATGGAGGTGGTACAACAATTATTGACAAACTACCAACTTGTTCAGGCCAAGGGAGACAAAAATGCTATTTTGTTTGCAAAGCATCATGAAGTGGGCTCAGTTCTTTTGTATATTGGAATATACCCTGCTTAATCTCATGGTGTAGTTATATTGAAAGATATATTGCTGACAACTATTGTAATATATTCGTTAAACTACCTGGGTTTTTGTAAATTCTGCTCAGTACATAATTGCAAGGAAATAGCTTTATCTCGAGGTTTCAGGAGGAATTTTTTTCACTCTTCTAAGGACTATATGCAATTAAATTTCTTGATGATCAGAGTTGTCAGAGAAGCAAGAATTGGTAGAACCAGTTTTCAGCCGCTTAGGTAAATTTTTTAATTCATATATAACATTTTTGGTTTATCAAAATCATATGATTATCACATAATGGATCCAGTGAGTCCACTTTGATCTAATGAAAACACATCCCTAGCCTTATAGAATACTGCTAGGTAAATCTTGGCCCCACTTTGATTTGGTTTGAGCTTGTTAGTTCTTGTAGTACTTCCTGCATGGTGAAAAGGTCAGTTGGCCTCAATTTCAGTTAACATTCTTGGTCTTTGAGAGAAAATTATGATACCAACAATGGAGTATGTCATACTGAACAACTGATATATTTTGTCTAGTCTGTAGAAATATACTTCTGTATATTGCCATTGCTGTCAGCCATCAAAGCAATCCAGATATTCTAGTAACAATATAGAAGTGTTAGTTGCAGATTGTTTTTTTTAAAGCAGTTCAAATGAGCACAAAACATTAGTACCTTCGCAGTTCAAGTTGGCTAGCTATTAAATGCTTTGCTAATGTAAGACTTCCTGCACCAGTTTCTTGTGGTTTTTTTCTAGCAAATTTGTCCTCTGGAGTCCTGGACAATTTTTGGTTTTGAGAATGGGAATCCTTAAGTTTAGTGATGTTAGGTTACTTTGGCTTTATATTTTCCATTTATTTGTTTTTTATTAAATTTCGTTACTTTCATCTGTACAGATTGAATGCATTTTTAAAAAAAATTGAATAATCTGTATTGGATACCATTTTAAACTATTTCTTGAAACAGGGTCAGCTGAATCCAAAATGGAAATGGCAAAAGCTCTTGCAAAATTTGATCTTGATGACAGCCGAAGAGAGTCATTAATTGATGCACATGTAATAGAGGCTTTAGTTGACATCTTGAAATCGAGGCAACTCGAATCAAAGCTTGCATCTCTTAAAGCTTTGGAAAACCTCTCATGCCATGACAAGGCCAAAAGGCACTTTGTAGAATCTGGTGCAGTTCCTTGGATAATTGATTCTGTAAACAGGTCAGAGCAAAAATTGAAGAGTAGCGCTGTGGCTATTTTAGCAGATTTGACTGCAAACCATGGGGAAAGTTTTCTGGTGGATGCAAATGGAACACCAATTCAAATCAAAGAGATAGTGGAATCAGTTATTGAAATTATAAGGTCTTTTGGCTCTTTAACATTGAGAACTAATTCAGCTAAGGTCCTCTTGAATGTGGCAGCACCTACTGATTCTCACGATGTCAGAAAAATAATAAGCTCCAGTGATCAATGCCTTGCAACCTTTTTGCATTTGGCCAAAGTTGCAGAGCCGCCACTACGGGATGTTTCTGTACTTTTGTTGTTTTCCTTGTGCAACAATGACATGGATGCTGTCTCTTTTGTCAGTGATGATAGGGACTTCTTAAAAGCACTCCTGTTTTTAATTAAAGAGGACTCAGTCAAGATACACTTGCGGGCAGCGGCAGCAGGAATTTTCTCAAGCATTCCATCCAACAATAATGTAGACAAGATAATGATGGGTGAAGATGCATTTCCAGCATTAGTTAAGATGATTTCTGGGACAGATTTGGAAGGCCAAGAATATGCTCTTGGAGCTCTTATAAGATTTACTACTTCAGAGCATGTTGAAGCAAAACGAGCCTTGATAGAATTAGGTTTATTTGATCAACTTAAACAAGTATTGCAATCTGGCAGAAAAGGAGCAAAAACTAAGGCATGCATAGCCTTGGCAAACATTTCCAGAAACACTCCAAGATTAAGCATAGAGCCTCAAAGGAGGAGCTTCAGACTTAGCAGGAAATCTTCTATCAAATGCAAGGTTCATAGTGGGAGGTGCAGTTTGAAGGACACTTTCTGCATTGTGGAGGCAGGAATAGTTCCGGATATTGTGGAAACTCTGAAAGATCAGGATGCCGACGTTGCTTTGGCTGGGATGGAAGTTTTGGAAACACTGTTAGAGGGAGACATGCTAATAAATGGGGTACAAGTCTTGCATCAGTTTGAAACCATAGAACATCTTTTTCCTTTGATAAACTTGAATTCTTGTATATGTTCTGAGAAGTGCGTTGATCTTTTTGACATGATCCTGAAGGTGTCAGAAATGAAGGAAAAATATGGACAAAGAGTTCAAAGGTCACTGACAAGTCTTTTGGCAAGCAGGAATCCATCACTAAAGCAAAAGGCTTGCAAACTATTCAGGGAGATTTTAGACTAGTAGTGATAGTGTTAACAGTGAAAGTTTCCTTTGTGATCTGTCTCAATCTGTCTAATACGATCCTAATATCTTAATAGAGATGTGGGGCCCATTTGAGTTGTAACGATTTCTAAACAGTGCTTTACAGGTTCATCAAGGGCATTCATCTCCCACCGTGTGACAGACTACACTGTAATATATAATATTTCACTGTCCAAAGTTAGGAAATCTTTTGACAGTAGTAGGCTAAATGCTGTTTGACTTTTTGGACAGTAGAACGGCAATGATATGTGACATAAGGGTGATTATTTCAATCTTTATTTTATGTCAAGGGGTTTTCCAGAAAATATCCTGATAATAATTCCTACAGATGTGAGACCACTTGCAGATAACTTGAACTATTCTGGTTGTCATATATATAGATATGTAAACATTGGAAGTATACGTTTACTGTTTAGATTCGTCTAAACAAGTATGTTGGCCTAATAAATCCTTTTAAGAATCAAATTTTATTGTTGTAATGTATTGTTAGTTCTATATTACATTTGTCTCAAGGAAACACATTGAAACAGGCGATTCTCTGGTAACATCTATGACTATATCGAGTCTACACTTTTCTCAATGGTACTTGTATCCCGAGGTTGAAATATACTGTTCTTGGGGCAATCCCAGCCAAGGAAGAACACGTACTCATATTCGTAAGTTCTGTATTGCTAGAGAAAAATCACATTTTAGAGACAATATTGACAAATTCACACTTCAACAAAGTACACAACCATGGGCCCTTAGAAGGCATATAAGAATTAGAATGGTATTGAACTTTTTGTGCTTCTATGTTCATGTATATTACTATTTAACTGGCAGTTGGGACAATAAGTCAGCAAGTTGTTTGCCTGCATTGGCTCCGAGTGAGTATACGAATCTGTAAGCTTGATAAGGAAATTACTTCCAGTAAAATAAGTTTGATCTTACTCAATTGTTTCCGCTATTTTCTGTGTAAAATTTTTCTTGTGGGAGGTGTGTTTATTGAGCTCACAGATTCTTCTTTTATTGCTAGGATCATCCTATAATCAAGCTGTTTATTGAGCTCACAATTTAGAACTTAAACATGTTCAATTATGCTGTTTAAGCATGTTGACTTCCATGTGGTCAAGCTATTTTCTCGTTTCTCTTTTCTTTTGTTTATAATGTATGAACTTTGCATCTACATCAAAACTTGGCATGGCTGACATGGTAAATCCTTTAAATTTCCATTGGCATTAGGATGATAAGCACTTCTCATTTATCTTCAGTATGCCAAGGATAAGCATGAATGCATAGTGTGATTTATAGATCTGTTATGCTATTCTCATTTCCTCAGTTATGGAGAGGCTTGCCATTGTTCTCAAACAATATTATTTGCTTTTTTTTGGAAGTTCTGTATTGCTAGAAAAAAATCACATTTTAGAGACGAAAATTGACAAACGCACACCTTTAACCAAGTACACAGCCATGGTCCCTTGGAAAGCATATAAGAATTAG
Source organism: Thuja plicata (assembly GCA_018584345.1). Taxonomy (NCBI): domain Eukaryota; kingdom Viridiplantae; phylum Streptophyta; class Pinopsida; order Cupressales; family Cupressaceae; genus Thuja; species Thuja plicata. Next base: position 173,161 of record MU227085.1, read on the forward strand.
CATGGTATTGACCCTTTTGTGCTTCTATGTTCATGTGCATTTCTATTTAACTGGCAGTTGGGACAATAAATCAGCAAGTTCTTTGACTGCACTGGCTCTGAGTGAGTACGTGAATCTGTAAGCTTTATAAGGCAATTACTTCGGTAAAATAAGTTTGACCGACTTAATCCTTTTCATTATTTTCTGTGTTAAAAACTTCTTGTGGGAGGTGTGTTTATTGACCTTACAGATTCTTCTTTTATTGCTAGGATCATCCTATAATCAATCCATTTATTGAGCTCACATTTATAACATAGAGATGTACAATAATGCTGTTTAAGCATGTAGACTTCCACGTGGTCAAGCTATTTTCTCTCCTCTCCTCTCTTTTGTTTAAAAGATCTGAACTTTGCATCTACATCAAAACTTGGCGTGACTGACATGGTTGATCCTTGAAATTTATATCAACACTAGGATGATGAACACTTCTCATTTGTCTTCCACAACATTTGTATGCCAAGGATAATCCTAAATGCATTTTGTGATTTATAGATCTTTAAATTCATCCATGATAATTTATATTGGTATTACTCTAACTGACATCCCTATATCTTCATTAACAATTCACAATAATTTGTGATTAAATTATTGTGATTAAGGCATAAAGAAATTCCTCCATGATAATTTATATTGGTATTAATAGAAACATTGAGACTCTAGACATGTACATAGATTCCTTTGGTTAGAGAATATACCAAGCATGTTGGTATGACCACATGCTTGATTAAGAAAGAGTTTATAAGTGAAAAGAGAATGAACATTCTTTAATATTGTGCCACTACTTGGAACTCTTGAAATAAATGATATAATACCACCAATCTTCATGTGATCCATGTTTACTAAACACATTTAAGATTTTTCTTAAATTCCTCTAATTATTATGAAGAGATAATTAACCATTTCCAAAGGCACATAAAACATTTCTCTCCTCTCTTCTCTTTTGTTTAAAAGATCTGAACTTTGCATCTACATCAAAACTTGGCGTGACTGACATGGTTGATCCTTGAAATTTTTTATCAGCACTAGGATGATAAACACTTCTCATTTGTCTTCCACAACATTTGTATGCCAAGGATAATCATAAATGCATTTTGTGATTTATAGATCTTTCACGTGATTCTCATTTTCTCAGAAATGGAGAGGCTTGCCATTGTTCTGAAACAAGATTAATCGCTTTGATGTGATACATTGCGTTTCTTTTCATTCAGATTGTAGCAAGAATATAATGTTAAAAACATCTGCCTTGGATGCCACCTGAGCCTACTAGACTACGTAACTAGTGCATGCAAATAATGGAGACCACATGTTTTCTTAGTGCAACTATCCTTCCATTTGAGTGAAAACACATGAATAGCTCTTGGAAGTTCATCTCAATTGTCCCCAATATTGTAATCCAATGGAATCTAAAACAATGTCCACTACACTCATGTAGATAAATATAGAGAAATCTAGTTGTTAATATACAATGGGATTTTTAATGCTTGAAATTGTAGAGCGGGATAGATAAAATAATTCATATAAGTAGCTAACTCAAGTTGTGAGTGTCTTGAGTCTACGAAAATTGTTGTTCTCTCTTTCTTCGAGAAATCCACTACCTTGAGAGTTAATGGGGTGCTAACTTTTGAAAATGCACAACAATAAATAGTTGGTTAGATATCTACCAATTCCATTTCTGGCTCATTGCTAACTTCTAATATTTCTTCTTCTTCCTCATTAGGCCCTTCTTTTGAACATGTTTATGTCTTTGATATGTTTACTATCAAAATTAGACCATAACTCTTTTTCTTTCTTCAATTTATTGACGAGTTAATCTAATCGGCGAAGGAGATTCTTGTGCTAAAACTATCTTCTCTTGCACTATTGAATCCAGTATTTTAGGAGCTATAAAATTTCCCTCTATTCTACATACTAGGATAAAAGACAAATGTAGTAGAAGGAATAAACAAGTGTACCTCATGTTGGATGTGATCCTTTAGCTCACCAAGAAATATGTAACTCAATTTCTCTATAATTTTTCCACTCATAAGGTTATGTTCATAAGGATATGTTCTAGAATTGTTGAACATAATCCTTAACTGATCTTGTTTTCTAAAATTTAGATCATTCGATTAATTAATCGTCTAACACACTATTAATATAGTGCAATTGAAGCTTCTTTGTAGAATATAACCAAATGACTTTGAGAACCTATTTCATGATTTTCTCAAGTTTTAAATATAAGGAAGCCATTGCCACCTACTCACTTGGCATTTGAGGCGCATAAAAAGTTCTCCATTTTATGTATCTAAGCAATTGGATCCTTGCCATCAAAGTTATGCATATCCACCTTTGGTAATATGTTATGAAAGATCCAAAATGAAAGTTCGGATTTGTATTAGTGTTGGATTGTCAATTTGTCAAACAATCTACCTTAACTGCTCAAAGCATTGGAAGAGAGTGAGTTATGAGGTTGCTCCTTTGGTTGTAAAAATTATAACTCTCGGATAGATTTTTGGAGATGCAACATTGCCATTTCCTACTATTCTCCCATTTTAGACTTGATGCTAGCAATTTCTTCTTTCATTTTAGGCTACATATTGTGCACAGTTTCTTCCAATTGATGTATTTGTTTTTAGGAAAACATCATAGTTAAGTTCCTCATGATTCGAACTTTGAAGCTATAATCTCTTTGTTAGGAGTTTCACCAAGCAAGTAGGAATTCTTACCTTAGCTTCTAGTTTCCCACTTTTTCATAGCGCTTCCAAAATATATTTGATAATAAATTATTCAAAACAAATAAAAAACAATTTGAAAGTTTTATTGTAACTTACCTCTACCTATAACTCACTTTCCTAAGAAGATTTCCTAAAAGAAAGGTAGTTTGGAGCTTGAAACTTACATGATGTGAAATCTAGTTAAACAACCTTGCTTGAAGATTATCAATATTCAAAACTCAAGCACCACATTTACGTTGAAGTGAAATTCTTCATCATTTATAATTGAAATTGCATGTAGATTTGCATGAACAATGGTTCTTACGTAGGAAAATCCTTTTGAAGCATTATAATAGTTTGATCTAGTCATGAATGAAATTTTGGTAAGATTTGGTTAATGATAGAAGCAATCTAGAGGAAATACAATAATTTGGTGTAGGATGGGAGGTTAGGTTGAGGGATGGGAGGTTAGGTTAAGGTATGCGAGGTTTTATGTTAGGAATATATTTTAGGAAAATACATTACAACAAAAGTTTGGAAGTCCAAAACTCTACAAAATGGATGCAAATGTATGAAGGAAATAGTATAGAGAAATGTAGGATCTTGTTTTGGAATTGGTGTTTAGGATGAGACATTGCAATGAAAGTTTTGAAGTCCATGAAAAGTTTCTTGAAAAGGATAAGAAGGGAAGTAAAAAACAATGGAAGGAAGGGAGATCAGGAGCTGAAGGGAAGATCAAAGAAGTTTGTAAAAATTTTACATGAAGGAATGGAAATGATGCGGGAAAAAATATGAAATTGATGAAGGGAAGTGTAAAAGCTTGGAAGTGCAATAGTACTTTTCAAAAGAGGATTTGCAATGAAAGTGATAAATGATCAAGGAAATTAAGGTTTGGTTCTTTTAAGATGGAGGAAAGAGAAAAGAATTTCATTAGGAATATTAATTTTTTCAAAATATTTAAATGAGAAAGAGTGGATATATTGACTAAAGCTTTGGAGGTGAAAATAGAAGATAGATGAATTCTATCAAAACTCCACAAGTCTACAAGGGAAATCAATTTGAAGGATTAATGGTGGGACTTGATTGGAGGTTGGGAGACAGAAATAGAAGATAGAAGGATTCCATCAAAACTCCACGGGTCTATAAAAGAATCGAAGTGCAAGGATTAAAGGTGGAACTTGATTGGAGGTTGGAAGGTCAAAATATTTAGAGATGGACAAGGGTTGTAAGATATTTGGATGAAATCTATATGTCAAAAAAGTAAAAAATGGAAGGGATCACAATCTTTGAAAATTAAGAGTAGAGAAGGACTAGAGATACAAAGGAAAAAAGAATAGGAAGAACTTTAGATAAATCCCACAATTTTACAAAACACATGAAACTTGGACACAAGTTGAGAATGGGAGAATGTAGGATGTAGAGGACATGTGGTTGTGAGTTAAGGACAACGAAGTTGAATTTTGAATATATGTCAAAATCTTGCAAATTGATGAAATGGAGGAAGGTTAAAGGAATAAGGGACCTGGTAGACTTATTCAAAATTTGTATATGGGAGAGAGTTAGCATAGAAGGTTAAAAAAATTGAAATAAGTTTGATAGTTCACTGACACTCTCAAACATTACAAAAAAAGAAAAATGATCAATACCTTCCCACATAGAAAATTCTTAATTTTTTAATCTTCTAACGATTGATATGATAATAAAGGTGATGAGGAAATTCGTTTCTGAAAACTTGACCAAGGGAGACACATTTAAATATTTCTTAGATATGTTATAGGTGGTAGAGAAAATGAGGCATACTATATAAGGGAGCTAGGTCTCAAGCAATTTTTCACAGTATCAGATTGAGTCACAACATTGACTTGATTGAAGGCATTATATTTTGCCATTAGTATACTTAGAGAAAAACATGATCTGCACCATCGGTTTACTCTACACCGACAGAGAGGGTACAACACTATCCGACACCAAGGTTACCCGACAAACACTGCTAAGTGTTATCCGATGACAAAAAGGTAAAAGAAACTCGACGAGTAACAACAGTGCTACCCGATGGAACAACAAAGAGAGGAACCCAACAGATACAGAGAACCCGACGAACAGTTCAGTCAAGGAACGCTGACAGACTTCAAGTTCAAACCGACGACCAAGAACCGATAATCAGTTACATCCCGCAAAAAGTGGATCTGACTTTCCACGTCAGATAAATCACTGAAGTTGTATTTATAGCTTCTTGATTTGCTTTTAAATCAATTATGTGCGGAGGAAGCAATGTATTTACTATTGTTTTAATTATTTTTACCGTTTTAAAACATGCAAACTAAAGATCAAGGTCAAGTTGTAAACCTTGGATCTAAGAGTTAACATTGTAATGCGTGAACTCCAAGATAGGTCAAATACTTGTATAAATAGGTGCTCAATCCATTGAGAATAGTTGTTGATCAATGAAGATAGTATCCACGGAGAGCAACTAGAGACCAGACAAAGAATTCATGCAGAAGGACACAAACATAATCGAATCAGTTTTTAAGAACAGAACAGAGGCTACCGACAAGCAGAGAAAAGGCATTCATCAATAACTTAAGGTGATATTATTACTGTAAGAGCTTTAATGGATCTGTAAATCAGAAATAGTAGATTGCATACAGTGAGGTCAACATTTGTACTCATTCTAACAAGTGTAGTACACTAATGAAATTCTTTCAAGAAAGGTGGGCTTAACCGTCCTATTGTAAAATCTCATAACTGAGTGCACACTTAAATCAGTGTTGCTAAATCTCTTAACAGAGTAGATCTTAACAGGTCTCCACCTTAATACTCCTAACATAGAAGTGATCAAATTGTATGCCTTAACCGACTCCCTTCCATTCTGTAGATAGTGAAGTTTTGTGGGTGCCATCCCCACCGCAGGTTTTACTTCCTAACAGGAGTTTTCTGCGATACCATATCTTGTGTTATGTGTTTATCATTTTCATGAATGTTTCTATGACTGTTGAAAATTATTAAAGATTGTGAACAAACAATACATGCATAAGAAAGAATAACAGTAATGGTTGCTAATACAGAATTGAATGATTACTAATGATGAAGTGTAAAAGGTGTTAAAAGTTTTAGAGGTACTGATTCACGCCTCCCCTCTCAGTACTACTTTTCATTAATTTCAACAATTGGTATCAGAGCTTAGTCTCTTCTTGGAAAGCTTAAAGGCTTAAGAGCAAAGATCATACAATGGAGAAGTACAAACTTGATAAGAATATTGAGAACAAAAAGCTTGTGATACATGTGTTCTATGAACAATATAGAGAAGCTAGACTCAAGATGAGAGAGCTGCTGGATGAGAGAAAAGGTATGGCTACCCAGAACAATGAAAAAGACTATCAAGAAGAAGAGATTCCAGATTTCTTTGAATCTTCAGGATCAAATGCAAGTAATACATCAGATACACTAGAAGAGAACATCACTAATCTAAAGGAGATCAATCAACATCTGACAGAGCAAATAAAGATGTTGCGAATCGGTCAAGAGACCCAGATGGTAAGAATGATTGACGTGATGAGTTTTTCCAGACAAGCTGAAACAAAAAGGACACTTGCTATTGATGACATGAGGAAGATTACAGAGAAACTACAAGAAAAGGAAATGGAAATTCAAAGACATGCTAAGCATCACCATGATCTCACAAATCAGATTATCCTTATGAGTTAAGAAGCGAACATAATAAATGTGGAACTCATTGAAAGAATACAGATCATCGGTGAACTAAGAGAAGAAAATAAAAAGCTAAAGCATGAGGTTAGAATTCAGCAACAACATAATGAGATTATCAGAAAGGCTGAAGAAAACAATAAAAGAATGGATGACTTCCTTGAAGGACAACGAAGAGTCAACAACAACAATGGTATAGGCTTTACCAAAAATGGAGAATCATCAAACCCAAAGAATGTCTATGAAAATCCAAGACCAAGAAAGCTGACATGCAAGCACTATGGAAAGAAAGAACACACATCAAATATATGCAGAGGTAAAATGAAATGTACTCCTAAATATATACCTAGATCTTCATTCATAGGATTCTGTTATAAATGTAACAAGAAAGGACATAAGGCTCATGAATGCAAGAGCAAGATATAACAACCAAAGAAGGAAACCTACATGGACAAATACTCTCCTACATGCAAGATGAATGGGCACACATCTAAAGAATGCTGGAAAAAGAAAAAGCAAGCATGGAAGCCAAAAGGTAAAGAAGTTCCTTATCAACCAAAGAGAATATGTAATCAATATGTATGGGATTACAACACTTGGACAAACTGTACAACATGTGGTAGATATGGTCACATTGCTGCAAACTGCATGAGAGCATGGACCAAAAGGTCTAGAGGTTGGTCAAACCATGGAATGACATGCTTAAATTGTCATAAAGTTGGTCATCTCAAGAAAGATTGTAAGGAACGATTAACACAAACAAGCACATATCCCAATGGAAACACCAATGAAGATATCCAGAGGGAAAGAGACAAAATGTGGAGAAAAGCTTCAAGCAATGATGAAGCTGGACCAAGCAATGCAAATGGTGACACCCCATCCAATGGATCCGGTGACACCACCAACCCCACTTGAGCTGAACAAGTAAGTATGGAACTGAACTATACCAATTTATATTTTACATCAGTTTCATTATACAAATTGATAGATAGTCAAAATCAGCATGAACCAAATATGCATATTACTTTACTTGTTACAAATCTAAGAATGCAACACCGTCGGTAAACACTTACCAAAAATCATCGGCGAACATAATAATGAGTTAACATTGTCGGTAAACACTTAACATTGTCGGTAAACACTTATCATAAATTGTCGGTCAACTAGTAAAAATGCTAAATTGCCAATGTAACCCGACGCCCGTCGGTAAGAAAGCAAAGTTCATAAGTTGTCATGACAGATTACTGATATCCGTCGGTAAAAGAAAAATGGTTAACAACTGCCCAAAGCATCATGTCTTCACCGACAAAGATTTGAAATGTCCTCCCAACGAAACCCGTCTTCATGTCCCGGTGAGTCTTTGAGCATTTACTGCAAAGACTTAGGTCAAAAAGTCTATAAATAGTCGATAGGACAACTTCATTTTTCACACGCGATTTGAAGAGAAAGCAGAGCGAATACAAAGAGATTAAAGAAGCAGAAAGTAGAAGCGTCCCCAGATCGATTCAGCACATAGCAAACAAATCTTTCATCATATTGCGAATTGAAGTAAGTACCAAAGGCACCGAAAGATCTCTGTCATTGTTTTATCAAGAAAGCCATAATTTTGAGAATACCCAAAAGAACTTGAAATACAATGGCAACCACCTCAAGAACCGCTAAGATGAAGAATGATAAGAGGAATATGGTGAAATTGATGAAGAACAGTACATGTGTAGAACCGAAGTATAAAATCTGCCCAGAAATTGCATCGAATCCCGATGAAGCCGATGCGTTTTAAAAAATTCCACCTAGGGTTTTGCTCATAGAAGACGTTAGGTCTTATATTCACTGCAAGATTGCAGAGATAGGTGAGCTTGAAATGGATGAAGCTTTTAAGAAGCTGTGTGATTCCAAAGGAAAACTTAAGGAAGAGCATAAACACTTGGAGGTCAAAGGGTTAACTAATGCCCTGCATTTCCCAAGGGAATTCAAAATAGAATGGATAAGGTTAGTCTTGAGCAGAATGCATGACAACAAGCTATGGCTAGACCAACCCAAGCAAATAGCCAAGGATGTTCTTCACGCTGTCACTGGTTATCCGATAACTGACAAGCCTAGGGCACACAAGCATCCATCCATGAAAGAAGTTGAAAAACTCACCAATGCAGAAGGAGACAATAGAGGTCTCAAAGTGAACACAATCACCGACGAAGAGCTAAAATTTGGTGCATGTGTTATTGGGTATAAAATCTTTCAAGCTAGCAGACTGAAAAACATTTCCGCAACAGCAGTAAGAACAACTTACAAAATGGTAACAAAAGGAATTCAGATGGATCTGTGTGAGAACCTATTAAAACAACTTGATGAGAACATGATCAAAATCAGGTCTGCAAAGACCAACACATGTAAGTTTGGATCACTTATCATGTGTATCTTTTTCTATTTTCAAGAATAATTTCCTTTAGTAGAAAAAGTTGTATGGGACACTACCAAACCGGTAACCCAACATATTAGTGAACCGATTAAGTCACTAGGAGACAATTTTGAGTCTGTTATGTTTGCATACTTCCTTGAGTTCAAGGAAAAGATGATGGAGAGAACTAGGATTCCTGAACAACTAGTTGAAAAACATAAAGATGAGATATGTTTTATGGCAGACATAGATTACACCCATATCAAATTGGTTGTACCAAGAACAGCTTGGTTAGCACCATTAGACTATGAGATCAATATTGATAAGGCTACACGTGCAATTGAGGCACTAATCAATGAGCCCATTGATAAGAAAAAACCAAGGTTTGGAACATATGAAGAGGCCAAATCTAAGATAAAACAAGGCCTAGAAGTCAAGAAGACTATAAACAAAAAGGATAAAATGGTTAAGAATCTCAAGAAGATTCTATCGGTTACAGAGGAAGAACAGGATCAACAAGAGGAAACCGATGAACAGGGCACCATCGGTGAAGAACAAGAAGAAAAGAAATCAGATACAAAGGTGACTAAATCTGATACACCTCCATCTCCACCTCCTGCAAAGAAGCAAAGGAAAATGAGTCAAACTGCTACAACCGATACCACACCGCTTAAGAAAGGTCAAGTAAGGAATTATATGAGGAAGCAGCCAGCTAAAAGAACTAGACAACAAACTTTCAAAACCACACCACCAAAGGAAAGGAAAAGGTTGGTTAGGACAAAGGCTGACTTGGATGACACTAAAGATGATGAGCCTAATGTAGTGAAGAAGAACTTCAAAAATCAAACAGTTGATGAAGCTGCCAAATCCATTGCTACACATGGTACAATGACTGATAAGAAGATCAAACAATGGGATACACTAAACCTAGAGGATCAGAATAAAATACAAGAGGTAGTCATAAAGTCAATGATCAAGAACAAGTATGCACCTACAGAATTTGTAAATCAAATACCTAATGAGCTAGGTAAAAGGGTATACCAACAATGGTCATATGCCCTGCAAACAGAGAGAGAAGCAAGAGAAAGCGTACTTGTGAGACTAATGCCTCCTTAATCCAAAGTTGAAGAAATAAAAGAAGTACTAAAGAAACACTCAAGTAAATTTGTAGCCAAAATAAGGGCATACAAAGTACTAGAGAACAAGTTTATCGAACTGGATTCAATGATAGAAGCTAAATGGAGACAACTCCTGGATCTACCGACAGAGTCAACAAGTGGTGAGAAATAATTACCTCTCACCAACACACCTCACAGAGAGGAGGAGTCAGACAATGCAAGTCCTTAGTACATTGCTCTGGACAATACTAAAAGTGACAACGAGCCTATAAACGTAGACACAGTCATGGATGCTATCATCCAAGACGTCACTAAATATAACTCAGACAAAGATCCACATAAGAAAGATGATGTCATATTTATAACACTTAAGGATCAACAAAGCCATGAAAAATTGCAGACATCAGATGGTAAAATAGTTGACATTGCTGATGAACAAGTGCAATACACTTCAATCATGCACTCAAAAGTACAAGACCCTGCAGAAGATACATAAAAAGATGAGGATGTCACTGCTGACAAGGCTCTAACCAACAAGCAGGACACCTCTATTGACAAAGCCCAAGGTACAACTCAAATTAACTTGACCGTCTTAATGAAGGCAATAAACATACTAGAGGGAAATGATGGATCTAATGAAAAGGAAACAAGCACACCCGAGGACAAGGGTGATGGAGAAGCTAAAGAAACCACTGATACAACTGAAGAACAAGATGCAACCAATGATCAGAAAGATACTTCTACTGATCAGAATAAGAAAGAAAATCAAAAGGAAACAGGGGACAAATCAACAGAGAAAGGTGAAGAAGGATGAACTGGAGAAGAAATCAGAAGCACATTCTGTAGGAACACCGAAAGTTAATGAAGAGACATCTTCATATAACCAATAGGTGCCACCTGAGAAGAAGACACAAGACACATCCTCTACAAAGCCTTCACCAAGTAATTCAGAGAGAACAAATGAACTAGCTATGGTAGTTCATACATCTGCATCCCCTCACATCTCAAAGAAGAAGAAAGGAAAGAATAAAAATCCAGTAACTATGGATGAAATCATTGAGATTCCAGTCTGTGATCCAAGAACATTGGATCCAATTGCATTGAAAAAATATGCTAAGCTCTGTGAAAGAAAAGCTATTCAAGACAAACTTAAGAGAGCATCAAAAGAGGCCAAGGTACTAGAAGTAGCAAGAAATATACTTCAACAGATTGTACCTGACATAACTATTGATCAAAAAGCTTCGATGCTTGATCAACTAGTCATACTTACAGATGCAATTACATCGCAGAATATTGATGCTGAGAAGGTTATGGAATAGAGACTTGAACAAAAGTATGAGTTCAAGCTAGCCGAGAAAATAAGCCAGGAAGTGGCACTGAAAAAGGTCAAGCTATCTGAATTGGTAATTACAATTGATCCAATATTATCAGAAGCTGTTACCTTAATAAAGAAATTGTGTACTTTAGATCAACTCACTCTGGAGTATACCGACAAGATAGCAAAAATAGATGCTGATCTTTAGTCCAGTGCACAAAGTCTCACCAACACGTAAGAAGCACTTAAATTGCACAATGAACAAATCATACAGGCTAGGAAACAGAGACAAGACATACAGTTTGCAGAGATGAAGTACATAGATGAGGTGAATGAGCTCGAAGTCAAGCTCTTACCAACACTTACACTCCTGCAACAACATATGACACAGGCAAATACTCTAATTGCCACCCCAGAAATGTCTGTCCTCGACAACATTTATGATATGCACGCAAGGCTAGAGCTACAACACATGGCACTAGAACAACTGAAAGAACAATGGGAGAAACTGCTTGAAGATATCAAAACAACCCATTCTAACATATTTGACACATTGTAAGTTGCACATTTTTGTCACAATTTCTGCATACTATAAGTTGTAAATTTTTGTCATCAGTATCAAAGAAAGGGGGAATTTGATATGTTCACCCACCTCAGTTAAAAGGAGGAAATCATATGTATAGTAAAAGAAAGGGGAAATAATGTACATATAGAGAATGAATAATATACATGTACATATACATATACTATACTGGTGCACACAGTTAGGGGGAGTCATATTAAGACAATGATATAAACATGGTGTATACATACTTAAACACTTTAGTATTATGCACATATTAGTTTTTGATACTAATGTCAAAGGGGGAGATTGAAGGCATTATATTTTACCATTAGTATACTTAGAGAAAAACATGATCTACACCATCGGTTTACTCTACACCGACAGACAGGGCACAACACTATCCGACGCCAAGGTTACCCGACAAACACTGTTAAGTGTTATCCGATGAAAAAAAGGTAAAAGAAACCCGATGAGTAACAACAGTGATACCCGACGGAACAACAAAGAGAGGAACCCGACAGATACAGGGAACCCGATGACCAATTCAATCAAGGAACGACGACAGACTTCAAGTTCAAACCGACGACCAAGAACCGACAGTCAGTTACATCCCGCAAAAAGTGGATTTGACTTTCCACGTCAAATAAATCACTGAATTTGTATTTATAGCTTCTTGATTTTCTTTTAAGTCCATTATGTGTGGAGGAAGCAATGTATTTACTATTGTTTTAATTAGTTTTACTATTTTAAAACATGTAAACTAAAGATCAAGGTCAAGTTGTAAACCTTGGATGTAAGAGTTAACATTGTAATGCACGAACTCCAAGATAGGTTAGATAATTGTATAAATAGGTGCTCAATCCATTGAGAATAGTTATTGATCAATGAAGATAGTAGCCATGGAGAGCAACTAGAGACCAGACGGAGAATTCATGCAGAAGGACACAAACATAATCAAATCAGTTTTCAAGAACAGAACAGAGGCTACCGACAAGCAGAGAAAAGGTATTCATCAATCACTTAAGGTGATATTATTACTGTAAGAGCTTTAATGGATCTATAAATTAGCAATAGTAGATTGCATACAGTCGGGTCAACATTTGTACTCATTCTAACAAGTGTAGTACACTAATGAAATCCTTTTAAGAAAGGTGGGCTTAACCATCCTATTGTAAAATCTCATAACTGAGTGCACACTTAAAGCAGTGTTGCTAAAGCTCTTAACAGAGTAGATATTAATAGGTCTCCACCTTAATACTCCTAACAGGGTAGATCATCAAAAGTGATCAAATTGTAAGCCTTAACTGACTCCCTTCCATTTTGCAGATAGTGAAGTTTTGTGGGTGATATCCCCACCACAATTTTTACTTCCTAACATGAGTTTTTTGCGATACCATATCTTGTGTTATGTGTTTATCATTTTCATGAATGTTTCTAAGACTGTTGAAAAATATTAAAGATTATGAACAAAAAATACATGCATAAGAAAGAATAACAATAATGGTTGGTAATGCAGAATTGAATGATTACTAATGATGAAGTGTAAAAGGTGTTAAAAGTTTTAGAGGTACTGATTCACCCCTCCCCTCTCAGTACTACTTTCCATTAATTCCAACAATTGGTATCAGAGCTTAGTCTCTTCTTGGAAAGCTTAAAGTATTAAGAGAAAAGGTCATACAATGGAGAAGTACAAACTTGATAAGAATATTGAGAACAAAAAGCTTGAGATACAGATGTTCTATGAATAGTATAAAGAAGCTAGACTCAAGATGAGAGAGCTGCTGGATGAGAGAAAAGGTATTGCTACCCGGAACAATGAAAAAGACTATCAAGAAGAAGAGATTCCAGATTTCTTTGAATCTTTAGGATCAAATGCAAGTAATACATCAGATACACCAAAAGAGAACATCACTAATATAAAGGAGATCAATCAACATCTGACAGAGAAAATAAAGATGCTGCAAATCGGTCAAGAGACCCAAATGGTAAGAATGATTGATGTGATGAGTTCTGCTAGAAAAGATGAAGCAGAAAGGACACTTGCTATTGATGACAAAAGGAATATTATAGAGAAACTACAAGAAAAGGAAATGGAAATTCAAAGACATGCTGAGCATCACCATGATCTCACAAATCAAATTATCCTTATGAGTCAAGAAGAAAACAAAATAAATGTGGATCTCATTGAAAGAATACAGATCATCGGTGAACTAAGAGAAGAAAATGAAAAGCTAAAGCATGAGGTTAGAATTCAGCAACAACATAATGAGATTATCAGAAAGGCTGAAGAAAGCAATAGAAGAATGGATGACTTCCTTGAAGGACAACGAAGAGTCAACAACAACAACAACAGTATAGGCTTTACCGAAAATGGAGAATCATCAAACCCAAAGAATGTCTATGAAAATCCAAGATGAAGAAAGCTGACATGCAAGGAATATGGAAAGAAAGGGCACACATCAAATATATGTAGAGGTAAACTAAAAGGTACTCCTAAATCTGTACCTACATCTTCATTCATAGGATTCTGTTATAAATGTAACAAGAAAGGACATAAGGATCATGAATGCAAGAGCAAGATAGAACAACCAAAGAAGGAAATATATATGGACAAATACTGTCCTACATGCAAGATGAATGAACACACATCTGAAGAATACTGGAAAAAGAAAAAGCAAGCATGGAAGCCAAAAGGTAAAGAAGTTCCTTATCAACCAAAGAGAATCGGTAATCAATATGTATGGGATTACAACACTTGGACAAACTGTACAACATGTGGTAGATATGGTCACATTGCTGCAAACTGCATGAGAGCATGGACCAAAAGGTCTAGAGGCTGGTCAAACCCCGGAATGGCATGCTTACACTATCATAAAGTTGGTCATCTCAAGAAAGATTGCAAGGACCGATTGACAGAAACAAGCACATATCCCAATGGAAACACCATTGAAGATATCCGGAGGGAAAGGGACAATATGTGGAGAAAAGCTTCAAGCAATGATGAAGCTGGAACAAGAAATACAAATGGTGACACCCCATCCAATGGATCCGGTGACACCACCAACCCCACTTGAGCTGAACAAGTAAGTATGGAATTGAACTATACCAAGTTATATTTTGTATCAGTTTCATTATACAAATTGATAGATAGTCAAAATCTGCATGAACCAAAGATGCATATTACTTTACTTGTTACAAATCTAAGAATGCAACACCGTCGGTAAACACTTACCAAAAATATCAGTGAACATAATAATGAGTTGTTTACACTTACCGGAAATTGTCAGTCAACTAGTAAAAATGCTAAATTGCCAATGTAACCCGACGCCCATCGGTAAGAAAGAAAAGTTCAGAAGTTGTCATGATAGAATATCGATATCCATTGGTAAAAGAAAAATGGTTAACAAATGCCCAAAGCATCATGTCTTTGCCGACGATGATTTGAAATGTCCTCTCGATGAAACCCGTCTTCATGTCCCAACGAGTCGTTGAGCATTTATTGCAAAGACTTAGGTCAAAAAGTCTATAAATATTTGATGGGACAAATTCATTTTTCACCCACGATTTGAAGAGAAAGCAGAGTGAATACAAAGCAATTAAAGATGCAGAAAGTAGAAGGGTCCCCAAATCGATTCAACACACAACAAACAGATCTTTCATCACTGTTGCGAATTGAATTAAGTACCAAAGGCACCGAAAGAACTCTGTCATTGTTTTATCAAGAAAGCCCTAATTTTGAGAATACCCAAAAGAACTTGAAATACAATGGCAACCAGCTCAAGAACCGCTAAGATGAAGAATGATAAGAGGAATATGGTGAAACTGATCAAGAACAGTACATGTGTAGAACCAAAGTATAAAATCTTACCAGAAATTGCATCGAAACCCGATGAAGCCGACGTGTTTTAAAAAATTCCACCTAGGGTTTTGCTCATAGAAGATGTTAGGTCTTATATTCACTGCAAGATTGTAGAGATAGGTGATCTTTAAATGGATGAAGATTTTAAGAAGCTGTTTGATGCCGAAGGAAAACTTAAGGAAGAGCATAAACACTTGGAGGTAAAAGGGTTAACAAATGCCCTACATTTCCCAAGCGAATTCAAAATAGAATGGATAAGGTTAGTCTTGAGCAGAATGCATGACAAAAAGCTATGGCTAGACCAACCCAAGAAAATAACCAAGGATGTTCTTCACGCTATCACTGGTTATCTGATAACTGACAAGCCTAGGGCACACAAGCATCCATCCATGAAAGAAGTTGAAAAACTCACCAATGCAGAAGGAGACAACAGAGGTCTCAAAGTTAACACAATCACCGACGAAGAGCTAAAATTTGGTGCATGTGTTATTGGGTATAAAATCTTTCAGGCTAGCAAAATGAACAACATTTCCGCAACAATAGTAAGCACAACTTACAAAATGGCAACAAAATAAATTCAGATGGATCTATGTGAGATCCTATTAAAACAACTTCATTAGAACATGATCAAAATTAGGTCTGCAAAGACCAACACATGTAAGTTTGGATCACTTATCATGTGTATCTTTTTCTATTTTCAAGAATACTTTCCTTCAGTAGGAAAATTTGTATGGGACACTACCAAACCGGTAACCCAATAGATTAGTGAACTGATTAAGTCACTAGGAGACAATTTTGAGTCTGTTATGTCTGCGTACTTCCTTGAGTTAAAGGAAAAGATGATGGAGAGAACTAGGATTCCTAAATAGCTAGTTGAAAAATATAAAGATGAGATATGTGTTATGGCAAACACAGATTACACCCATATCAAACCGGTTGTACCAAGAACAACTTGGTTAGCACCATTAAACTATGAGATCAATATTGATCAAGCTACAAGTACAATTGATGCACTAATCAATGAGCCCATTGATAAGAAACAACCAAGGTTTGGAACATATGAAGAGGCCAAATCTAAGATAAAACAAGGCATAGAAGTCAAGAAGACTATAAACAAAAAGGATAAAATGGTTAAGAATCTCAAGAAGATTATATCGGTTACAGAGGAAGAATAGGATCAACAAGAGGAAACCGATGAACTAGGCACCATCGGTGAAGAACAAGAAAAAAAAATAGATACAGAGGCGACTGAATCTGATACACCTCCATCTCCAACTCCTACAAAGAAGCAAAGGACAAGGAGTCAAACTGCTGCAACTTATACCACACCACTTAAGAAAGGTCAAGTAAGGACCTATATGAGGAAGCAACCAGCTAAAAGAACTAGACAAAAAACTATCAAAATCACACCACCAAAGAAGAGGAAAAGGTTGGTTAGGAAAAAGACTGACTTGGATGACACTAAAGATGATGAGCCTGATGTAGTGAAGAAGAACTTCAGAAATCAAACAATTGATGAAGCTGCAAAATCCATTGCTACACATGGTACAATGACTGATAAGAAGATCAGACAATGGGATACACTAAACCTAGAGGATCAAAATAAAATACAAGAGGCACTCATAAATTCAATGATCAAGAACAAGTATGCACCTGTAGAATTTGTAAATCAAATACCCAAGGAGCTAGGTAAAAGGGTATACGAACAATGGTCATATGCCCTAAAAATAGAGAGAGAAGCAAGAGAAAAGGTATTTGTGAGACTGATGCCTCCCGAATCCAAAGTTGAAGAAATAAAAGAAGTACTAAAGAAACACAAGTAAATTTGTAGCCAAAATAAGGGTATACAAAGTACTAGAGAACAAGTTTATCGAGCTGGATTCAATGACAAAATCTAAATGGAGACAACTCCTGGATCTACCAGCATAGTCAACAAGTGGTGAGAAATAGTTACTTCTCACCAACACACCTCACAGAGAGGAGGAGTTAGACAATGCAAGTCCTCAGCACATTGCTATGGACAATACTGAAAGTGACAATGAACCTATAAACATAGACACAGTCATGGATGATATCATCCAAGACATCACTAACTACGACTTAGAAAAAGATCCACAGAAGAAGGATGATGTCATATTTATAACACTTAAGGATCAACAAAGACATTAAAAATTGCAGACATCAGATGGTAAAATAGTTGACATTGTTGATGAACAAGTGCAAGACACTTCAATCATGCACTCAAAAGTACAAGACCTTGCATAAGATACATAAAAAGATGAGGATGTCACTGCTGACAAGGCTCTAACCAATGAGTAGGACACCTCTATTGACAAAGCCGAAGATACAACTCAAAGTAACATGCCTGTCTTAATGAAGGCAATAAATATACTAGAGGGAAATGATGGATCTAAGGAAAAGGAAACAAGCACACCCGAGGACAAGGGTGATGGAGAAGCTAAAGAAAACATTGATACAACTGCAGAAAAAGCTACAACCAATGATCAGAAAGATACTTCTACTGATCAGAATAAGAAAGAAAATCAAAAGGAAACAAGGGGCAAATAAACAGAGAAAGGTGAAGAAGGAAAGAAGGATGAACTGGAGAAGAAATCAGAAGCACATTCTGCAGGAACACCCAAAGTTAATGAAGATACATCTTCACATAACCAAAAAGCGCCACTTGATCATAAGACACAAGAAGCATCCTCTATAAATCCTTTAGCAAGTAATTCAGAGAGAACAAATGAACTAGCTATGGTAGTTCATACATCTGCATCCCCTCACATCTCAAAGAAGAAGAAATGAAAGAATAAAAATCCAGTAACTCTGGATGAAATCATTGAGATTCTAGTATGTGATCCAAGAACATTGGATCCAATTGCATTGAAAAAATATGCTAATCTCTGTGAAAGAAAATCTATTCAAGACAAACTGAAGAGAGTAGCAAAAGAGGCCAAGGTACTAGAAGTAGAAAGAAATATACTTCAACAGATTGTACCTGACATAGATATTGATCAAAAAGCTCCGATGCTTGATCAACTAGTCATACTTAGATGAAATAACATCTCAGAATATTGATGCTGAGAAGGTTATGGAAGAGAGATTTGAAAAAAAGTACGAGTTCAAGCTAGCCGAGAAAATAAGCCAGGAAGTGGCATTGTAAAATGTCAAGCTATTTGAATTGGTAAGTACAATTGATCCAATTTTATCAGAAGCTGTTACCTTAATAAAGAAATTGTGTACTTTAGATCAACTCACTCAGGAGTATACCGACATGATAGAAAAAATATATGCTGATCTTCATTCCAGTGCACAAAGTCTCACCAACATGGAAGAAGCACTTAAATTGCACAATGAACAAATCATATAGGCTAGGAAACAGAGACAGGACATACAGTTTGTAGAGATGAAGTACATAGATGAGGTAAATGAGCTCCATGTCAAGCTCTTACCGACACTTACACTCTTGCAACAACATATGACATAGGAAAATACTCTAATTGCCACCCCATAAATGTCTGTCCTCGACATCATTTATGATATGCACGCAAGGCTAGAGCTACAACACATGGCACTAGAACTGCTGAAAGAACAATGGGAGAAACTGCTTGAAGATATCAAAACAACTCATTCTAACATATTTGACACATTGTAAGTTGCACATTTTTATCTCAATTTTGGTATATTATAAGTTGTACATTTTTGTCATCAGTATCAAAGAAAGGGAGAATTTGATATGTTCACCCACCTCAGTTAAAAGGAGGAAATCATATGTATAGTAAAACAAAGAGGAAATAATGTACATATAGAGAATGAATAATATACATGTACATATACATATACTATACCGGTGCACACAGTTAGGGGGAGTCATATTATGACAAGGATATAAACATGGTGTATACATACTTAAACACTTTAGTATTATGCACATATTAGTTTTTGATACTAATGTCAAAGGGGGAGATTGAAGGAATTATATTTTTCCATTTGTATACTTAGAGAAAAACATGATCTGCACCATCGGTTTACTCTACACTGACAAACAGGGCACAACACTATCCGACGCCAAGATTACCCGACAAATACTATTAAGTGTTATCCGATGAAAAAAAGGTAAAATAAACCCGATGAGTAACAACAGTGCTACCTGATGGAACAACAGAGAGAGGAACCCAGTAGATACAGGGAACCCAACGAACAATTCAGTCAAGGAATGCCGACAGACTTCAAGTTCAAACTGACGACCAAGAACCGACAGTCAGTTACATCCCGTAAAAAGTGGATCTGACTTTCCACGTCAGATAAATCACTGAATTTGTATTTATAGCTTCTTGATTTGATTTTAAATCCATTATGTGCGGAGGAAGCAATATATTTACTATTGTTTTAATTATTTTTACTATTTTAAAACATGCAAACTAAAGATCAAGGTCAAGTTGTAAACCTTGTATCTAAGAGTTAACAAATTAATGCATGAAATCCAAGATAGGTCAAATACTTGTATATATAGGTGCTCAATCCATTGAGAATAGTTGTTGATCAGTGAAGATAGTAGCCACAGAGAGAAACTAGAGACCAGACAGAGAATTCATACAGAAGGACACAAACAAAATCAAATCAGTTTTCAAGAACAGAACAGAGGCTACATACAAGCACATAAAAGGTATTCATCAATAACTTAAGGTGATATTATTACTGTAAGAGCTTTAATGGATGTGTAAATCAACAATATTGTATTGCATACAATCAGGTTAACATTTGTACTCATTTTAAAAAGTGTAGTACACTAATGAAAGCCTTTCAAGAAAGGTGGGCTTAATCGTCCTATAGTAAAATCTCATAACTTTTTGCACACTTAAATCAGTGTTGCTAAAGCTCTTAACATAGTAGATCTTAACAGGTCTCCACCTTAATACTCCTAATAGGGTAGATCATCAAAAGTGATCAAATTGTAAGCCTTAACCATCTCCCTTCCATTCTGCAGATAGTGAATTTTTGTGGGTGCCATCCCCACCGCAGTTTTTACTTCCTAACATGAGTTTTCTGCGATACCATATCTTGTGTTATGTGTTTATCATTTTCATGAATGTTTCTATGACTGTTGAAAACTATTAAAGATTGTGAACAAAAAATACATGCATAAGAAAGAATAACACTAATGGTTGGTAATACAAAATTGAATGATTACTAATGATGAAGTGTAAAAGGTGTTAAAAGTTTTAGAGGTATTGATTCACCCCTCCCTCTCAGTACTACTTTCCATTAATCCCAACATTGATATGTATACATGTGTCTATTATTGGTACAATGAGAATATAAATATCTCTAGGAGTAGACCACCAAAAAGGAGGGAACCAAGATAATTCCTCTTCACCATGTCCAATAAGAGTCACAATTACACAGGGAAAACAAACACATGTGCATGTGCGTGCACACGCGCGCGTGGGCGTACACACACACAGACACAATAATATATATACTATAGAAGCCATTAATTGCATGGAATGCTCAATCTCCATCTTATCCAATCTCCCCCTTTGTCATTGTTAACAACCTTTCCAAGAAATAATCTTTTATATATAAAGAGTATAATTCTCACCTTGACTGTATTACTCGCCCTTTTTGCAATTCCTCCTCCCACCCTCCCTTGACACCAATTGACAAACACACACCAAAAAGATAGTACACATAATAAGTGTCTTTGAATACATGCTTCTCTCTAGGAGTTAGTGACTAAATGAGAGTGATATCACTCCCAATCTATGTTTGAGATACTCAAAAGTTAATTTCTAAGGGGATTCATGAAAATGTTTGCAATATGTTCCTTTGTGGCAATGTTCTCCAAATTGACACTCTTTTTCTACCTATTCTCTTAAGAAATAATACTTGATAGGAATGTGCTTTTTCTAGAGTGCATAATGAGATTCTTTGAGGTGTTGATTGCACTAGTGTTGTCACAAAATATGGAATTGAGATAATCATATTCAACCTTAAGTCTCTTATTGTTATCTTCATCCAAAGAACTTGTGTACAACATGCAGCTGCTATGTGTCCGACCTCTACTGTGGATATAAAAATTGAAGGTTGTATCTTTCTGAACCAAGACAGTAGACTATCGCCAAGAAAGAATGCTCCCCCACTTGTACTTTTTCTATCATCAACACTACCTACCTAATTTATTTATGTATGCTTCTAGGGTGAAATCTGTACCTCTACAAGCTAAAATCAATTTTTTTTTAACATAATAAAATATTCTTTTGACTACTTGTATAAGAGTTTCTTTTGATGCTCCTTGAAAACATGGTACCATGCCCTCTACCTTCATAATGTCTACTCTTGCTGCTCTCACATTTTGTAGGCTCCTAACCATTGACCTATACAATGTTTGATTTGCTTCAAGAGAATCATCATCTTAATTTTAATTTACAATCTATGATCGTAGGTGTGGTGAGTAGTTTTCAACATTTCTTTGATGCATTGGGTTGAGACATAAATATGCCTTTGTTGGATTAAAAAATATGTAAATTTTAAAACAAGAAAGAATGATAACTCAACAAGCATGACCATCTCAAGTTCCTTTTGCATTTCCTTTGTAAGTCTTGGCAGATTATGTCATTGGTGCCGCCAAAACTGATGTTATCAACATAAACCATATTAATCAATTGATTCTCTCCTCTAGTATTGATGTAGATATTAATATATGTAATTCTCAAATTCCTTTTGCATTTCCTTTGTAAGTCTTGGCAGATTATGTCATTGGTGCCGCCAAAACTGATGTTATCAACATAAACCATATTAATCAATTGATTCTCACCTCTAGTCTTGATGTAGATTTTAATATATGTAATTCCTATTTTAAGTCTCTTTGTTATATATATTTTGTCAAGTCTTGAATATTAGCTGAGCTTTGAGGGCTTGCTTTAGCCCATAAGTACTTTCTTCAACTTGCACAAATAATCCTTATTTTTTTAATAATAGTCATTTTGTCTATTCAATGTGCTTCTTCCTCTAAATTGGCACTAAGAAAGGCCACCTAGACATCCACATGATAAACTTTAAATTTTTTGAAACAAAAAATGCTAAAAACATTTTGGTAGATTGTAATCTTGCATAAGAGTAGATATTTCTACAAGGTTAATACCTTCAACTTGAACACATCCTTTACAAACCAACCTTGCCTTTTCCTTGACCATCTTCATTCAACTTATTACCACTAAACTCCTCATGACAGTAGAACACATCAAAGCATTCCCAAAATTTATAGTAGTAGATGTGTTAAGGTTGTTCCTTACAATGTAATTTTGATTGTGGCTCATGTAACAAGTGTATTGAGACCTCACAAATTCAATAGTATAAATTATCAAAAAATATCTAGAGCAAGGTCTTGCAAATCAAAATCACAATCCGTTATGTTATATAGGGTATTCATTAAATTTTAATTGAGACCCCTGAAATATATATTCTTGCAATCTTATCTATGAAAATACATCATAGATGAAATTTGGAATGAAGTCCTATGAGTTTACATTTTGACTAACTACATGACTCCTTATCAATGTCAATTGCATAGCTAGCTAAAAAGTATGCTTCTCCATTAGCTTCTCTATATATTTGCTAGATAGTGAAGAAGGTTAGTGTATCAATCAATGCCCAAGTGAGATGCATAATATTGTAATCTTCCAGTTGACCAAGGTATTGATAATCACTTGTCACAGGGCAAATTTGCACGCACTCAGAAAGAGATTAGTAGCACCGGATCATCCAAAGAAATCAAACTACTAACAACCATCAAATACCCTATAAATGATAAAAGATAAGCATAAACATAATGAACTAAAAGATAAAAAAATTCAAAACGTAGTTCTTATACCTTGCTTATTTCCTTCTATCACTTCTTTGCACTCTTGGGGACATAGACATCTAGCACTTAGAGTTGATTTCTGCAACGTCTTGACTTAGAGCTTCGAGAATGAGATGAAAAGATAGGTTTGATAATAATGAAAACAAATGAAAGCATGAAGTTGATAGATAACTTTGATCCTCAAAATGAGTTTGAAGGTGGGTTTATATAGATTTTCAAAATTGGCTGAACGATCGAGATTGATTTGAGAAAGTCAAGATCAATTGTTGAGAAAAATGAAGATTGATTGATTTTGGGAAATTTCCAGGTTGCAAGATGAGAAAAGAAGATTTGTTTCCATTTTTGATTGAGTTGTTTTGGAAAAAAAGACGAGCTGATAGAAATTAGAAGATTTTTAGGATTTGAAAAATATTAGTTTCCAAAAATGTAATATTAGGAGATTTTTGAGGATTTAATGCAAATTTGAAAATGATTTCTACATTTTTATGATTTATTTAAAATCATAAATTTGATTTGATTTTTGTATTTTTGAATTTGGATTTTTGAAATTAAATTGAAATTAGAAATGAAATGAAATTAGGATGAAATGAAGAATTTGAATTTGGAGGATAATAAAATAAAATAATTTAAAAATTAATTTAATTAGAGGAATTAAATTAGTTAATTTAAATAATGTGAAATATTTATTTAAATTGTGGGATAATAGAAATTGAATTTAATTAAATGATAAATACCACTTAATTAAAGGTTGATTAATTAATTAATATTAATTATTTAATTAACATTATAGAGGGTGATTGAATGGCGATGTGGTTGTATTAATGAGGAATTATGATGAATAATATTATTGAGAAGAGTTAAGGTTAATCAAATAAATAATTAAACAACTATTTAATTAATAGAGGAAAAATTAGCATTTAATGATCACTCGCAAGCGTGAGACAATTTTAGGCGTCTACGTTTTGCCCCTCTTTGATACAATGTGATTTTGAGCATTTTGTCAAAGAATATCTTATTAAGGTCCTAACCCAGCTTGCCCAGCAATAGCAAGTGGATTTATCCCCCCTCAAGAAATTGAGTGAAATTGCGCAAAATGAGCGTCAATTTATCGTCAACATTGTATTTCTATATGATGATGATGTATGTAATGATGATATGATTTCTATATGCATAATGATGATGTATGCAATTTAATTATGCTTTGTATTTTATGCAATAGTAATGATTTATGTAAAACCTAGATGAAGGATGAATGACGTGTCTGAGAACACGACCTTTGGACTGGCTGAAGAAAGTTAGTGAGAAGAATAAATTAGTAAGAAGTGAAGACTTCGCTAGTTGCGAACCAGGATTTGAATATCAAAAGTCATGAATCCGAGTCTCTGCAGAAGATTTACAACAATCTCACCACCCTGCCTTATTTGAAAAAGAGATATTGAAACATCCAAATATTGAACATTCAAACACTGTTATGATTTCTGTTTGAACAAGAAGAAGATAACAAACAAAGAATGTTTTACTCCATCTTTGGGTTCATATATTTAGAGTCAAGGTATGTGTATCTTCCACAAAAATTATGACAATACCTATCACAGAAACCCCAAACATCATTTCCCTAGAACATTATCAAAACAATCCATAAACAACAAACAAAGAAAACAATATTATGATCCATCCTGGCCACTCTCACCACTCGTTGGTATCCTTGAGGAGCATAGGAACATAATTATGAAAGATAAATTGACAACAAATTGACATGAATGACTTGGTCAACAACCTTACTGATCATTGTTTGGATTGATAGATGTTGATGTGGATGTGTCTGGTTCCAGAAATGGACTACTTGTATAAGATCAATTTGTCTGGTTTTGAGTGTGTCCGTCATTATATAAGACATTTGTTTGATTGATTGATTTGGTTGATGAGATATGATAGGTTTGATTGTTGAAAAGACAAGTCTTATGAGTCCATTGCCATTTTATGAGGCTCATTGTTTTGATTTGCAATTTGATGTTTGCTGTCACTTTCTGCTTGTCGTGACAAAGATGTTTTTATTGCAAAAAAAATTGATATGTTTTGATGTTTTTGATTTTCTTTAGAACGTTTTATGATTTTTAAGATTATTTTCAGAACATTTTTTTTATTTTTAGATTTCTTCAGGACATTTTTCATTTTTTTAGGACTTAATTTTTGAATTTTTAGGATTTCTTTAGGATATTTTTTGATTTTTTTTTTCTGGACCTTTTTCAATATTTTTAGGAGTTTTTAGGACATTATTGCCCCCAGTCCGGTGAACCAATATACTTCAAGGATAAGTGTGTATGCACATAAGGATAATGCTTCTTGGGATTACTTAGCATGCTCAGGGATACACATAGTGAATGCAAGATGATCTTTTGAGTTTGTGGATGGCGAAGCAAGACCTTCACACTTGGCGTATGTTTGCCAGGTTTTCACCAAGGTACCTACCCAATAGTGCCTATTTGCTAGGTTTTCACAAAGGGGTGATTTGTTTGTATTTACTTTAAAAAGAAATATTTTTTTCTATTTATTTATTTATTTGTTTTCAAGGCATCTATTTTCTATGTTTTCATCGTGGTAAATATTTAATATTTTTCTCATTTTTTGGTATTTTTAATTTATGTACAAGCTTGACCTTGGGGTGTTAGATGTACAACTTCTTTAGGTGCATGATGTTAATGGGATTCGAGAGATGATCTCCTTCTTGTGTTGCCAATTGATAAGCCCCATTTCCAAAGGATTTTATAATTACATAAGACCCTAACCAATTTGGTTCAAATTTGCCCGACCTTTATCTTTCTTCTAGATTCCTTTGATTTTCTTTTTAAACCAAGTCTCCTAAGTTGAATAATCTTTCTCTAACCCTTTTTTGTAGCTTCTTTTGAGGCGATTCTGATATCCTTGCAAATGATTAAGTGCCTTTTGACACTTTTCATCCAACAATGTTAGAATAACTGAGAGGGGGGGGGGGGGGGGGGGGAANGGGGGGGTGAATCAGTGGCCTCAAACATTAATCCAATAATCCAACCAAAAATTATATCAAAAATATAATATCTCTAGTTATCTTTTAGTCCTACAAGATGTATGCCTTTAAGTAAACTTATCAAATATATACTGCTTGGTGAGTATACTGTTTATCCTTTTTCTAGCTTTTACCGAATAATAGTAAATAAACTTAGTGTTTACCAACCAATCCTATTTTAGTAATGTGTAAAGAAAAACATTAAAGTAATGAACCATATACACATTTGACACATGGATTCTTGACGTGGAAACCCTGTTAAGGGAAAAAAACACTTGGGACCGGTAACCCAAAATTTTCACTCTTCTGAAGTGAGCTCGGTGAAGAGCCAACCCTGTTAAAGGTTACAAACACACTGTTAAGTGCGATCTTGTTAGAGGATTTAAAACTATCAGTTTATCATTTGACCTAACATTTACTATGCTGTAAACATGAAAACCTTTTTATACTCTTGAGTATATCAATACAATAAGGATGGTTAAATCCCACTCGGTTAAGAGATTTTCTGAATCAATGGTTAAACTGAAACAATAAATGATCTGTTCAATAATACGACTTTAACTTGCAAATTTTTAGATCTATTATAAGTCCACAAAATACCTCTTTGATCAATGTTCTCTTCAATTCCTTTGCTCCCCTTCTTTCTTCTTTCTGCTCGGTGAATGTTGTTGCTTCTCTATTGCTCGGTGTCTGCATAATTTCCTTGGCTCTGTTCTTCAGCCTATATGATCAGATCTGCATGAAGACTTCTATCTTCATCAAAATTATATTCAGCATTTCTTTTTTCATAATGAATTACTTGTCTCTTTATATAGACATGATTTCACTGTTTACATTCCTTGTCTTTCTTGTTATTGACGTAGATTGCTTCTTGATCCGCAAATCTCACCATGCATTGCTTTAATCTTTAAGGCTTTGTTTTAGTTTTATTTCGTAGATTTATCTTTAACAAATATGAATAAAACCAGCTTTAAATATTTAGTTCAACTGATTGATGAGAATAAAATAATCAATAATTTAACTCTAATTATGGCTCCTGCCAGCTAAGTATTTTGTCATTTTCTAACTCCAATTCTGATCGGTGATAAACTCTTAGTTTGCTCGGTCATTGACTCCATTTGTCCTCGGGCATCAACTTCAGTTTTGCTTGGTGACCACTTCAGTTATGCTCGGTGTTGTGGTGCTCGATATACACTGTGACTGCTCGGGGTTCTCTATCTGTTGGTGTGCACCGTCTGTTGGTGTTTACTGTCGCTCGGTGTACACTGGCTTTTTATGTTTACCGATAAAATAAAATTTATCAAGTTGACATCAATGAAAATACAATACATTAACTGATTTAATGTCTTTCATTTACTTTCTGCAGCTCGGTGATCATCAACTTATCATCTTCAAACATTCAATCAGTTATAACTCATCAATCTCTCCCTTTGGCATTGATGAAAACATACTTATCAAAACAATATGAAATATGCCATAAAATACCAAATTTATTGTTCTATAATCAATTCAAATATATGATTCTCGGTAAGCTCTTCTAGCTTAGATTTGATTCTTGCAGAGTACTTTCTTCATTCTTCATTCCCTTCACTGGATAAATGTAGAAACTTCTAATTCTGTCTCTCCCTTTGTTGTAGAATTTCTTCTCCCTTTTCTGGATAGATATGTAGTGTTAACTTTTCTTCAATTATTTCCCTTGGATGGATGGTTGTTTCTTTGAATCTTTCTTGGATCTTTCTCTCATCTTTGCAGACAAATAGTTTACAGAGTAAACCAAGAGCACAATTTACAGAGTAAACCAACACACAATTCAGAGACATCAATGAGAATAGACTACAAAGACCACCATAAAAGATATAACTCTTATTGATTTTGATTGTGATACCAAGAATGATGAAAATGTAAATTATACCACCGAGAAAGCAAAGGAAAAGAATACAACGGATGTTGCACATATAAATATACCAGGTCACATGCCATTATTAATACAAGCTATCAATATCATATCTGAAGAAAAGGAAAAGACACCTGAGCCTGATGCAAACATACCTAAGGATAAAGGTGATGACCATGGGGAGAAAAAGGATACAAATGAAGAGAAGAAAGATGCAAGTGGAGAGGAGAAACTGACTGATGCCACTGACAAGAATACCGAAGAAAACAAAGCTGCATAGAAAGAACATGTTGATGTAGAAATGTCTACTACCGACCAACATGTCAATACTGAGCAACATATAAAAGGAAATACACCTCCCACATAATCACCCAAATCAAAAGAAATAGAGAAGGAACTTGCTATAGTTCTACATTCCGCTGCTTCCAACACCATACCAAAGAAGAAGAAGAGTAAAGCTCCAATCACACTTGATGAAATTATATATATAACCGAATGTGATCCAAGGACACTAGATCCTGAGTCCCTAACCAAGTATGGAGAACTCTACAAAAGAAAGGCAATATAGGACAAGCTCAAAAAGGAGCACAAGAACACAAAGGTACTAGAAACAACAAAGGAAATCCTAATGCAAATAGTACATGACATAGAAATTGATCACAATGCACCAATACTTGATCAAATCTCAGCTCTAACTGAGGCAATCACCAATCAGAATGTGGACGCTGAGAAGGTCATAGAAGAATGAGCAGAAGAGAAGTACCAATATAAGCTCACCGAGAAAATCAGCCAAGAAGTGGCAGAGAACAAGGTAAAACTTTCTGAACTTGTAAATTCATTGGAACCTCTTATTTCAGAAGTGGTTACTTTAGTTCAAAATTTATGCACACTAGAGCACTTCACTAAAGAGCATAGTGAAAAGATAGAAAAGATAGATGTAGATCTTAAGGTTAGTGCACAAAGTATCACAACCGAGGAAAATGTTTTTTAATTGCATTATGAGAAGATTGTAGAATCAAAATGGTTGAGAGTAGAGATACAAAATACTGAAAGAAAAATCAAAGATGAAGTAACCGAGCTCCAAGCTCTATTACTACTGAATCTCACACTACTACAACAACACATGAATTTGGAAAAAACATTGATTGCCACCCCAGAAATGTCAGTTATCGAGAGTATATATGACATGCACGCCATAATCAATTTGGAGCACATGACCCCAGAAAATCTCAAGGAGAAATGGGAGAAGAAGATGGAAGACATTCAAAAATCCCATGCTCACATATTTGACAAGCTGTAAGAACTACACCTTTGTCATTTATTTCAAAAAAGGGGGAAAGTGAATGAACACAAGGGGGAAAATCCAAAGGGGGAAAATGAAAAAAGGGGAAAATGTATATACCTTACAAAGGAACACATGTACATACACCGTACTGAGGCATGCACATAGGGGGAGTCATTTGACAAGGTAAACACTTGGTGTATATACTGAACACATCAATTAATTGTACATATCACCTTTTGATACTAATGCCAAAGGGGGAGATTGATGATCATAAGTTGTCATTAGTATACAAGGAAATAGTTTTTTGGACTGTCAGTTGATCACCGAGTGACAACATACAAACAAGTGCAATGGTCACCAAAAAAATTAAGTGCAATGGTCACCGAAATAGTTAAGTGCAATGGTCACCAAAACAGTTAAGTGCAATGGTCACCGAAATAGACAAGTGCAATGGTCACCGAAATAGACAAGTGCAATGGTCACCAAAAATATCTTAGCACAGTGATCACCAAAATCAATGAACACCAAAAAAACTATCACTGACAGATATTTTACAAAGTAAATCAAGAGCACAATTTACAGAGTAAACCAAAAGACAGTTCAGAGACATCATCAAGCACAGACTATAGATCAGATTGAGCACCAATCTATCGAGAGACAATTTTATTTCTGAGAAAAGTGGATCTGAGATACACGTCAGATAAAGCACTTAAGTTTTATAAATAGCTTTATGCTTAGCTATACAACCATTTCTTGAGGATCAAGTAAAGCATATGTAATAGTTTTAATCAGTCTAACTAATTGTAAACATGCAAACTAGGAGATCAAGCTCAAGTTGTAAACCTTTGATCATAGAGTTTTTATTGTAAAGTGTGAAACCTAATTAGGTCAATACATTGTATAAATAGATGTAGTAATCAATCAGACAATGATGATTGTAGCCACAACTAACATCTATGGATCAGACAGAGAGTTTCATGCAGAAGGACACAAAAGAAATAATTTAGTTATGAAGAACTAAGATTCGAGGCTACCGAGAAGAACAAAGGTATTAATCAATCACTATAGGTGATGCATATATATTGTGAAATTAAAGGATCTGTATTCAAAAATTCAAGATTGCATACTATCAGGTCAACAAGTATTTTTGAATACTCTCAAACAATTATAGAAAATAGAAGAAATCCTTTAAGAAGGTGGACTTAACAGTCTTATTATAAATCTCTTAATCGAGTGCACACTTAACAGTGTTTTTAAAATCTCTTAACCAAGTAGACCTAACAATTCTAAAATGTTACTCCTAATAGGGTAAGATCATTAGAAGTGATCAAACTTGTAGCCTTAACCAACACCTTGCATTCTACATATAGTGAAGCTTTGTGGGTTTCATCCCCACCACAATTTTTACCTTCTAACAAGGTTTTTCTGCATTACCAATTCTTGTGTCATGTGTAACTACTTTTCATGAATGTTTCTATAAATGTTTGCATGCAATTACATTTGTGTTTTGATATTACTTGCATAAGGTAGAAAAGAAATATGGTCGGTAATACAAGTAAAGATTACTAAAGGTTAAAGTGATAAAATTTTTAAGGATACTGATTCACCCCTCCCCTCTCAGTACACACCATTCCCTTATTCCAACACAATAGTACTACCTCGATTATCCTAGCCACCCTATAGTCTTCATCAGTGATGATGTTCTACAAAGACACTTTGAGAGATGGTAACTCAAACTCAATGGGTAAAATTGTCTCTGATTCATACACAAGGAAATAAGGATTTTCCCCTATTGGAGTGCGGATACATGTTCTATATGACCATAAGGTAGGACTGAGTTTTAGGTGCCAATATTGACTAGTATCATTGACAACATTTTATTAGTATCTTGAGAATGGTTTTGTTGGTTGCCTCAACTTGACCATTTCCTAGGGGGAAATAAAAGGGTGAAAAGTATTTCTCAATACCAAATCTTTGACACAGGTATTCGACATCCTTATTATTAAAAGGTGTACCATTATTCATGAGTATGTTTTGGGGGATGCCATAACAAAAAATAATGTAGTTCAAAATAAACATGGAAATTTTTTTTCCATTAGTGTAGGTTAATGGAATGGCTTCAACCCATTTAGTGAAATATTCAGTAGTGGTAATGATGTACTTATGACCATTGGAAGAGGTGGGATGAATCTTTCCCACTAGGTCAAGTCCCCATTGTGAGAATGTTCATGGTGAAGTGAGAGGTTGTAGCTCCTGAGTTAGTGCATGTATGAGATCTCTGTGTACCTGACATTGCATGCATCATTGTACATACTTGTAAGTGTCTATTTTCATGGTCAACTAGTAGTACCCTATTCTTAGGAGCTTCTTTTTCTAGAGTATTACCACTTAAATAGGCCCCACAAAAACCCTCATGGACCTCATGAAAGGCCATCTCAGATTCTATTGAATTAAAGCATATTAAGAGAATTCCATCAAGACCTTTTCTATAGAGTGTATTGATGATGATGGTATACCTAGAGGCTTGTCTAATGAGGGTTTTCTTTTGGCTGCAGGATAATTTTGGGGGAATCCTTAAGGTAAGTGTAGAAATATTTATACTAGGTTGAATCAGGACCAACAAGGATGTATACTGACTCAGAAATTTCTATATCATATGATGGGATCATGAGTTGCTCAACTAGGAAATCAAACCTTGTTTCATTACTTAGTATGTCGATGAGAGATGTTATTGTAGCCATTGCATTTGCATCTTTGTTTTGAACCCTTGAAATATGTTCAAAGGTAATGTATTGAAAGGAAGCCTATAGTTGATCCATCATCTTCCTATAGGGGATTAATTTTCATCCTTAGTCATGTAGTCATTGTTCACTTGGATAATGACTAATTGATAATCATAATAGAATTTGATATTCTATATTCTCCACTAAATTGCTAGCCTCAATCCTGTTACCAAGGCTTCATACTCTACTTGTTGTTTGTACATGGAAAGTCGAGTCTGTAGGATTTGAGAATTACATTACTTTATGTGATGATAAAAATAATTATTGCCCCACACCATGGTTAGTAAAGGACCCATCAAAGCACAACTTCCATACTTCTATAACCGTGGTCTCTATGGAAAAAATGGGTTCATCTAGAAATTCAGATGTTATTGGTTGATGGTCTTGTAAAGGTGCATCTGCTAGCTGATCTACAATCACTTCTCCTTTAATTTCCTTTCGATCCACATACTCTATTAAAAAAACACTAAGAATTATGACCCATTTGGTGAGTCTCCTAGTAAGTGTTTCTTTTCTCAATAAATATTTTAGTGGATCAATATGAGCTATGATTTTTCTTTTGCGACTTAGCATATAATTCCTTAGATTTTTAGAAGTGAAGATGAATGCAAGGAACACCTTCTCTATCTGTGAGTAATTCTTCTCATAATTGACTAGCATTCTACTGATATAGTATATAAACCTTTCTCTTCCTTGATCATCATGTTGTGCTATTAGGGCACCCAATGTTGATTCTATTGATGATATGTACAATAGAAGAGGCTTCCCTAGTGTAGGTGGTACCAAGGCTGGTGAACTCAATTGATAATCCTCGAGAGCCTGAAATGCTTGCTGACATTGATTTGTCCATATGAAGGTGACTCCTTTGTGTAACAAATTTTGGAAGGGATGGAATATGTTCTCCAATTGTTCTATGAATCACCAGATTGATTGTATGCTTCCTTGCACACCTTTGATTTTTTTTAAGTGCTTCGGATAAGGCATCTTTAGTATTTCTTTCACCTTAGCCGAATCCACCTTTATTCCTCTGTGTGATATAATGAATCATAGGAATTTTATTGAAGTTACCCCAAAGACACAATTCTTAGGATTTAGTCAGACCTTGTACTCTTGTACTCTATCAAATATGGGCCCCAATACTTGCAGATGTGTTTCCCTCAATTGAGACTTTTCCAGTGGATCATAAACATAGTCTTCCATGGTTTTATGAATCATATCATAGAATATAGTAGTCATGACTCTTTGGTATGTGGTACCAACATTCTTTAAGCCAAAGGCATCATATTCCAACATTAAGTGCCCCATGCATAGGTGATTGTTGTTTTATGTTGATCCTGTAGAGCTATCTTGATTTGATTATAAGAAGAAAACTCATCCATTAAGGATAACATCTAATGTCCTACCGTTAAGTCTACTATCATGTCAATATTTGATAGCGAGACATCATCTTTAGGACATACCTTGTTTAAATATTTGAAATATGTGCATATCCAAATATCTCTTGAAGGTTTTCTTTTACCTACATTAGGTTAGAAATCAATTCAACATAATCAATGGATGTGATGAACCTTGCATCCAAGATTTTATTTAATTTTTCTTTCACTAATAGGATGATGTGGGGATGTATTTTTCCAAGATTATTCTTAACCGATTTAATACCAGGTAACAATGACATATGATGAAGCACTAATTCTTCATCCAAGCCTGGCATGTTTTCATATGACCAAACCAAGTTTATCTATCTTTCTTTGAAGAAACTTATGAACTATTCCCTTTCTTGCAGGTAGAGATTCTGTCAGATATATTTTCTTAGGGTGTTGTTCATCCCCTAAGTTTTCTTCTTATGTTTCCTCTGCTAATAATGCTATATTTTCTTCATCAATAGGAAGAGATTACAACCTTCCATCTTTTGGTGCCTTAGAGAGGTTTTCACTAGAAGATACACCATTGATTTTTACTCATTTATGGTCAAAAGGTGCCTTTCAGTTTTCACCAGATGACCCTTTCTTTTTATTTTGATTTTTTATTCATTGGATAGAAAGATGAACCACCTCCCCAAAGTATGATGGTCTATCAAGATCTCTGGTAAATCCTACTTTGAGATCTCCTGGTGGTATACCTTGTTGAAGTCCTAAGAACTCAGTAATGACCTCATCGTTCTCAAAGATGTCTATGTCAGGTTGTCCTTTTTGGACCCAATCGATAAGTTCAGGGTTTACCAAGCATAAGTTAGTACTAGGTTGAGGCTCAGTGTGAGATAAGGGAATGACAATGACGGTCCAGACAAACTGGGAATGTGAGGTAGATTGACGACTGAAGGAATTGACATCAACATGTTTGTCTACACATGGTTTTTCTACTAGGTTAAGTTGGTTAAACATCTAGGCTAAGACAAAGGTACTTTTGGTATGAAGGATTTCCCACTCATACTCATTAGAATCAGTCTTGGTGTTATGCCCATCAAGTATCTCTTCTTCAATATACACCAAGGCTTCCTGCTCAAGGGACACTTGTGGATTTGTGGTTTCCACTTCTTGTAGTAGCAACTGTTGGAGTATGCCAGTGATTGGGGTATATCCATATCCTTGTCCACTATTTTGTTCAAAAACCTCCTATTGTTGTGTTGGGACTTCATGTATGTCAAGAGTTGACCGAGATTGACCATATCCTAGTCCTTTTCTATTTCTCTATGTATGTAGGAAAATAAGTTCTACCACTCCTTGTTCTAATCCTAGACCTGTAGTACCAGTATACCCAAATCGTTGCAAAACTAAAAACCCATGTCCATATTGAGTAATTGGAAATTCCACTGGTGGTGTATCTTGATGGTCTTTGTACAACTATATATACATATCTCTTTCTAAGTCTTCTTCACTTAGTTCCCCTCATATAATGAATATTGTGGAGGGTGGACATTTGAAAATGACAGGTTATGTTGTTTGGATGGGTTTTGGTCGACCATATGAATTAGGAGATAAAGGGAGATTGGTGATGGTGAAGGCTTCTTCATAGTGATATTCACCGCATCCTTTTTCTGTGACTAATATTTTTATCCCTGATCCTAGTGTATTTTTGGAGATTAAAGTAGACCTATATGGTGGACATGCTTCTTGATTCACAGGTACTTAGTTTTTGATGTTACCCCTTAATTCATCACAATATTGGAACAAATTGGGATCTTCTTCTATAATGATTTCCATGATTTGCATATTGTATCCTAGCTCTGGATCCAAGGTTTGAAATGTTGTATTCTTGACAATTGGTCCTACCTTTATAGGTAAGACAAGGAATCATTTTGAAGATATTTATACTTAATCAAAGGCTCTTATGTTTATTATTCTTGTAATTTAAACACTTGAATGTGAGTACCTCAAGGATTTTATGACTTTTAAAGTATAAATTTTTAGTCCCTCCCCGCCATCTATGAGGACTTGTCAGATTGCATGTTTATGCATCTAAACTTGTAGGTGTGAGGGATCATTATGCAAAGAATTATGTAGAGGTACATCATGATCTATGAATGTAGCATGATTTTAGGAGGTGATGCAATTCACCATCATTTGAATTTTTTTTGGGGTTATGTCTATTGGGACAAATGCATTTTGAAGGGTTTGAGCCAAGGCTTTCTTGTCCTGTGGGAATATGCACAAGAGCTCAAAAATGGATATATGGGCAGGTGTGCTCTTGAGGTGTTCCAACAGATTGTACTATGGATTAGGAGGTATAGTAGAAGTTGAAGGTTCCCCCTATAGGACAACCTTGGAGTGATGATTTATTACAACACAACCAACGTTGTTACCTTTAACATTGATAGTTGCGATTTGGTCATTGGCTAGGTTGATGCAATTTATCACATTATCCGATGAGGGATATACATAGTTGGTTTGATTAGATTCATCACTAGGCATAGGGGCTTTCCCTTTATTATGACTTTTCAAGGGATCTTTAAAGATTGTATGATCTGTGTTCTCCCTAGGCTTTGTGTTTTTGACATCAATGTGACCTTGCTCGATGAGATCTTGTATTATGTTCTCGAGCCAATAAAAATTGGATGTATTATGACCTTTAACTCAGTGGTATTCATAGAAATTGTTATCATTCCACCATTTAGGTTTAACATTTCCATGCTCAAATTCTCGTATATCAAGAAAAGTGATCAGATTCGTTTGGATTAATTTCTTTAGTGTTGATTTGATGGATTCTTCCAATGGTGTGTATTCTCGTTTTGGGAACAAATGTATTGAAGGTCATTGCATGTTGGATTGAGATAATTTGGCCATTTGGGTAATTTCCACAGGTATGTTTGTTACTTGAGTTCAATTTGACAAGGTGCCCCTTTTAGACAGAGTTTAGGTTGAGCGTAATTGATGATTTTTGCATCTATGACATCATCATTGGCAACATTCTTGTTTTTATTCAAATACTTTTATTTGTTCGTGGGAGGTTTTGTGGTATTATTTTGATTAGGGTCAGAAAGGATTCCCATTTTTATTAAGGACTTCTAACATCACATTCCCTTTTCAATCAATTTGTTGAAAGTTTGGGTGAGTTGTAATTTGTCTGTGTAAGCCATGTCCGGGACGAGGTTATCCATTAACATGACTATGAGATCCTTTTCAGGAACATCACAGGGAATTCAATTATCTATACTTCTCCATATTTACAAGAAGTTGGAGAAGGATTCACTTTCTTTCTATTTCGTGTTGCAGAGGTTTTGGATACTAACTTTTTGCTCTATGTTATGATTGAAGTGGGCAATAAATTTATCAGATAACTCACCCCAAGATTGGATGCCATGGGGTAGATGCGAGAATAATTTCATTGATGGTCTAGCTATACTTTAAGGAAATAACCACATGAGGTATGTTTCATCATGAGAAACGTCTATGAAATTTTTAGAGAATTCCCTAATGTGTTTGATATGATTCATTTTGCCCCGATATTTATCAAACTTGGGTACCACAATGTGCGTGGAACATAGGCATATAGATTGAATGATCAAAAGGGTAGGGATATAAGTCCCTTGTAGTGTAGAACTTTGGTTGACCCTAATTTTGAAGATCTTGTAACTGAGTTTTCATGTTTGAACTTGTTGCATGAGGATATCGGTTTGTGATGGCAACATGTTTCCTACATTAGGCTGCGTTATTTTTTGCCTTCTATAAAATACGTTAGCTTGCCTTTGATATTGGGGTTGTGGTGTAGGAACATATATAATGAGATCTAGAATGTGGTATTTGTTGAAAACATAAGGTATTGAGATTTTACAATTGCTAATATTGGGGTTGGGGACTGTGAAGTACAAAGGGATCGACGGGTGGTTGTTCCATCTCGAGGAAGCTTTTTGAATAGAAAAAAGGGTCCGTGTCATCATAGTAGTTAGGATTTTGTTCCTCTTCATATGGGGGAAATGGATTGGTGTACAAGTCATATGGGTTATTCCTTCTTTGAGACCGAGTTACTTGTCTTTGACCAAAAGGGTATACTGGGAGTGACATCATGAAAAATTCTTTGATAACAAGATTCAATATGATTGTTTATGTGTCCTAAAAAATGTGACACCTCTTCTAACAGGTTTTGGTTCCTATTCAAAAATGATAATCTTGGGGAGAGAGTCTAATTTCTCTTGATCTCGGTGTTGAATTGGTTTGATGATGATTTGATTTTAGCTTTAGATGAAGTGTGCAGTCAGGGTTGATTATTTTGATAAGATTTTCATGGTGGAGGGATTAAAAGAGGTCTAGTCTGTATAGTTAGATTGATGGTCCTAAATGATTACAGAGCCTAAAAAGAGAGTTTTCCTAATGTCAAAGACTTTGATATGATCCTATTTGAGTTTTTAAGATGACCTTGGTACCAAGAGAATTGCAAAATGTGTGGAAAAAGTTTCTTGTTTTCTGGTTTTAGATGACAATATGAGAGATTTTGACTTGAAGTTTGACTAGTAAGGTTGTTGAATTGACTACTTAGACACACAAGAATATTTTGACAAAAATGTGTTTGTGTTTTTTGACTTTAAGATCTATAGTTTTGAAAACACACCAAACATAGAAGACACAAATTTTGATCTATGCTATGTTATGCAGAAGACAAGTAAAATCCTATGGATGGTTGAGAAAATATTTGCTAAGATCCCACTTAGATCCTACTCGTCGAAATGAGAAGTATCCAGCTGCGCTTATTTAGAGAAGATAGCGTAGACGTTTGGTGGCACGAGATCCCCCTTAAAATGCACTATCTTTTTAGGCACACCAAACTTTGAATTCCTTGGGTCATCACTTCCCAAGGATCTGCTATCTCTTCTAAGAACCACAAGAATGTGAGATGCCTTTAGAGGTCTGACCTCCTATACCAACAAATAGAAGGATTTTGGGAAACTACAAACACTTGGATCTTTTGTAGGGGAATCTCATGCAGACATCCATGCATGCTCTCTCCCTTAGGAGGCTTCCTTATTGTAGAAAATATATATTGCAGAAGTCAACATGGGTAGGAAATTAGCACCTATAGTGAGGCTTTTGGCCTACACTAATTTTATATAGCGACTGAGAGTAGCTTGGATTTAGCCCATTATCGCTTGGGTCATTCTGTTGGAAAGTGATCAATTTTGTGTAAATGTGATTCACTTTTGGTTTTCATTTATGGAAACACATCTCGGTTTCAGATCGATTCCTATAAAGATAAGTTTTGCTGATTCAGAAATCAACTAAGTATAGAAGCAAAGATACAAAAGTATTTTGGATATCAAAGATCGAGTTTGATGAATTAGGGAAAGAGAGATTAGAGGAAGACAATATGGGGTATGTATGACATCCACCTAAGATTTATTTGGTTTTGGTAATGTCTATGGTGATTTAGAAAGAACTGAAGACAGACAGACTGCAACAGAACAACGAAACAAAGAATTTGCACAGTAGTAAATATTGAGAGAGTATGACATGGACTCCAGGCAATCAAAGTTGGATTATGGATGTTGATAACCTAAAATTTGAGTATGTAAGAGCACCGACTATACATTTACTATTTGATTTACTAAATGTATTTGTACTGAGAGCCAACTTTGTAATATTTGTAATATTCATATTGGGAGCCGACTTTGTAAAGTTGTGAGATATATATGTAAGATCTTTTTGATAAAGATATATGTTGGATGGTTAGTTGGATGAGTATGTTGAGCGAATAGTAGAGAAGAGAATGACAAATATCATTGAAGAACTATAAAGGAACTATCTAAGCACTAGTGTTGCTTGTTTTGTTCATGAATGAGAACACTTTGTAAACATAATTACTTTGTAAGAGCTGTAAGCTCAGTTGGCCCCTAACAGGGTGTTGTGAACCTTTAACAGGGTTGTAATTCCTTTAAAAAGGAAGTGTGCTATGTAATATTCAGCTCCTAATAGGGCTAGGTCTCCTAACAGGGACATTATACTTTAGTACATGCTTGTGGGTACCATCCCCACTGGGGTTTTCCCTTGGCCAGGCTTTCCTCGAAAACAAAATATGGTGTTATGAGTACTGTGTCATTTTATTATACTCTTTTCTTTACTGCAAGTTTATGGTTAATGTTTAAATGGTTGAAGAATTTTATTAAGTGCTATAATACTGATTCACCCCCCTCTCAATACTATCCAATCCTAACAATTGGTATTAGAGCTTTTGGCCCTTGGAGATAAAGTCTAACAACTTGAGGGAGATCAAAATGGATTTGGACAATTTGCAAGAAACATTTGATGCTGCACTTGAAGACCTAGACAAAAAAAAAGTAGAAAATGGAGAGTTCAGATTCAACATTCAAAGAGCTGAGAAATTTATAAAGAAACTTAAGGAATAACTTGAGCTTTCCAGAAGTCAAAGACAAGACCTTATGGTTCAGATAAAAGAGGATTCAGATGAAGACAATTCAAATCAGGTGAGGCAACTAAAATAAGAGAATGAGACTCTGAAACTTGAAAATGAGACTATGGCTAAATAAATACAGATACAAAAGGATGCTAAGAAGAAAGTTGAAGAACCTTTAAAAAGTGCATTAGATCAAATGAAGAATGAGGTTGAAAACTACAAGAACAAGTATCTAGAAATGGAGAAATACAATCAGATCATAAAAGGTGAACTTGTTGAAGCAAAGAAAAACATTGAGAAACTTCACACCAACAGTGATTTGATTGATGAACAGAGAGACAAGCAGAAACCTAAAGGTGATATGACTGGTATTGGAGTCAACAAAGCTGAATGTTCAAAGAATCAGGAAGAGAAATCCAATGAGAAGATTGATGCTGAGAAACCTTCTATTGAAGAATCTAGAGAGAAGATCAGACCCTTCAGAGGTAGATGCTTTGGTTGCAACAAATTTAGACACATGAAGAGAGACTACAGAGTTAATGCCCCTTTTAGAAATTTTTCTGGTTATTGTTTTAATTGTAATAGATATGGGCACAAGAAAGAAGAATGCAGAAAACCTAATCAATCTAGATATAGACAAGACAATGGAAGAAAATCTATAGTGAAACCTACATGCTACAAATGTAATAACATTGGACACATTGTGAAGTACTATAAGCTACAAGTTAATTAGGAAAGAAGACCTGCTATATGTTACAAATGCAATAATCCAAGATATATAGAGAAGTTTTGCAGGTATAATGGATCATACAATAGAAGAGTACCACCTCCTATGAATTTACAGAAGACTAGAAATAATATTGGTAAGAGTGTTGCAGATTTGAAGACTCATTTTGAAAGTTGTTTTAAGAAAGCAAAAGATAGAAATAGTGGTAAGATATGGAAGATCAAAGAAACAAGTGAGACATCAGTTTAGGGAGAGTCAATAGATGCTACTGGATCTTTGCTTGATGGTATTAAAATAGAATCAACCTAACTGGCTGATCATAACCTTAGGATGAGCATTGGATATAGACATCAGAATATATCCTGCCCCA
Source organism: Thuja plicata (assembly GCA_018584345.1). Lineage (NCBI taxonomy): Eukaryota > Viridiplantae > Streptophyta > Pinopsida > Cupressales > Cupressaceae > Thuja > Thuja plicata. The sequence goes on from MU227085.1 coordinate 214,658, forward strand.
AAATTTGTGGATTGAGCTTGAGCGAGCTTAGGTATGAACTTGGATGACATCATGAAACATACATCTGAGAGTGCAACATCAACCGACACATATATTTTGTTTGCGAGATCTAACAATCGACTGGAAAGTATTGAGTAAAAGTGAAACTTATGACTTAAACTTGTATAAATCACCATTTGATGACCTATCTCTTTACCATTTGACGAAGAGAGAGATAAGGAGATCAAAGAGCACAAAGATTTAGTCTATTCTACAAATTCTATGCGTGATCGATTGAAGCATAAATGCGAAATTCAACGGAAGAAAGGTATTTACATCATCTAGCTATGGATGCACCTATTATTTTTGATGTTGTAGATATACCTAGGTACAAATTTAAGAAACATCCATTTAAGTCCTATGAAGAGGATCCAGAAGGAGAATTTTCTCAAACCTTGTATGGCGTATTACACGTAGAAGATATTAGGGCTTACATACATTGTAATTAAGATATACTAGGAATTGATGAGATATCAACTAAGATGGAGTATATGACTGATAATGGAATCATGAAAGAAGAATACAAAACCATTGATCAATTGAGCATAATGAAAATTATGGACTTATGTGAATTCGATGAAGATGAATGGTTTAAGATACTGTTGAGAAGGGTTCATGATCAGTTCATTTGCATAGGTGATCAAGCTGTGAAGATTTGTAGTGACCTAATTCATGACATCACTGGACTGGACAACACAAGTGTCATTCCTATTGCATAAAAACATGTAAAGAAAGAAGTTGAAACCCTAACTCATTCTAAATGGGACATGCGGGCAATGAATGTGAATGCTATCTTTAAGCAAGATGTGAGACTTATTTCTATGATACTTGGATACAAATTATGCTACAAAAATAGACCTAACTCAGTATCTGCAGGAGTAATCATGATGGCCATGGGGAATGGTGAAGGAGAATGTGAAATATAACCTATGCGAAATCCTAGCACAAAAATTTCTTGAAAATGTAAAGCTAGTGAAGAAAGACAAAACTAAGACCTTTAGATTTGGTTCATTGTTGATGCATATGTTTATACACATTGAGCACAAATTTCCTAGCTTACATCCTAGTGGTTGGAAATCTGGGATACCTACTAGTATTCTAATCTCACAGAGCTACAAAAGACAGAATAGTACATGGGTTGATGGGGAATTGTTTTCTATGATCAAAATCCTTCAGAGACAAATGAAAACCAGGTACATGAGACATGAGGACATTGTTGAAAAGTACAAGGATAAAATTTGTTTCATGGTTGAAATTTATTGTGTATGTTTTGAAGTAGCCACACCGAGAAAGAAATGGTGCTATCTCATGGGTTATGAAGTAAGTTATGAGGTACTTACCATGCAAGTAGAACATGTTCTTGCATCAGAAGTTGATCCATCAGAAGAAAATGGGGAACATATGAGGAGAAATCAGCTAAGGTGAGAGAGGAACAGACTAGAGGTCTGAGGAAAAGAAAAATTGAAAACCTTGTGCATGAATGTGGTGTAAAAGCTGTGTTGATAGAAGAACTGAAAGAAGTGAAAAAGAAGATGAAAGACTGATCTCTTGGAATGGAAAGTGGAAGTACTATAGCCCCTCCCACTCTTGAGGTAGTAATGGTAGACAGTCCACCTCCTCCATCACAACAGACATCACAAACAGAGAACATCACTCCTAGAGTAAACACTAGATCAAGCATGCAAACATCACCTAAAGAGCAGAGCACAATGAGAGAAGAGAAGAAAACTGAGAAGAAAATATGGAAGCCTGGCATGAAAATGATAGATAAGAGAGAAATAGAACAAGTTAAACTAGTCACAATTGACATATACTATGACATGCATGGAGATTTAGACAAGATTAAGATTGAAGACATTGTGATTGATCATTTACTTACTTCCAAAAAGACTCTATTAGAAATTGAAGGAAGTATACCTAAATATTTTTATGGAATATTGGAGACAAGAAAATAATTAGCACAGATTGAGGATGATACAATCAGGAATCAGGAAATTGATAACATGTTTCCTGTAATATCATTACAAGAAAGGGAAAGAATATTCAAGGATTTGAAACCTTTACTAAGGACCAAGGTAAGATTGTTGAAAATCAAGGTGAGGAAGTATGATGAAGTCATTGAGGAAACTCAGAAGGCAATAGAGAAGATATTGATGAATACTACTTCTGAAAAGCCCCCACCTCCTAAGACCACTTCACCTACACAATTAGGAATGGGAGAAAGTTCAAAATAAAATGAGACTAATGCTGAGAAAAGCGAAGTAGATCTACCACTAGATTTCTATGTTTCTGGTGTGCTAGTAACTCTTGACACATCACAAGATGAAAATAATCCATTAGCAGGGAATGTGGACACCTCTATAGCAGATGAAGCAGAAAAGAAAGAGGAAGTAGAGAAGAAAAAGGAAGAAGAACAAAAGATAGAACATAAAGAAGATGAACAAAAAGAGCTAAATACATCATCTATCTCATTGTTGGCAAGTAGCGATGTAAATTTTGATAGCATGGATGAAGTTGAGTTAGTCAAATTGACATTTACTGCATTAAACAAAGCCAAGGAAAGATTAGAACAGAAATGTAACAAAAAGGCTAAAGTAATTACAAGAGCAATTGATACTGTGAACAAATTGCTTCCAGTACCTATTGTTTTCCAGCACAAAGATGACATTGAAAATATGAGAGTAACACTTGATGAATTTGATGGGAATTATGAGAATTTGATAAAGATTACAGAGGAGAAGGCAGAGAAGAAATATTCGGAGAAGAAGTTATCAAAAATTTTCAAGTCAATCACATGGGCTTAGGCATTGTGAAAACTTGTTTGACAAATGCAAAGAGCTGCATTGGACATGGGAGAAAATTGTTTAGTTATTGCATGAATCCTATCAGGCATGTTTAGAGTGTTGAAGAAATTATTGCCAAGGAGAGGGAAACTCTGAACAATATGATGGACGGTTGTGAAGTATCTTCACAATCTGTAACAAAGTTAGACAAGGAAGTCACAAGAATTTTGGCAAAACTCAATGTTTTGTATAATGAGAAAGGGAGAGTATTAACAAGATTTATTTTTCCGAAGAGTTTAATCACTTCTAAGCTATCCATACTTGAGGTTCATTATCAGACTTAGAGAAAGTGACAGATTCATTGACTAAATCTATGCCCACAAAATTGAAAGAAGCTGAGACCACATCATTTGCATTGAATGGCATCATTCATATCAGTCAGATATTGTTCAAATCATAAAGCACATAAGTGAAGATCTTGGAAGATTCCTTTCAAGACATTCTAAAACTGGTGAGCAAGCACTAAATCCTATTGTTTTGTGTGCACCTTTGTCATTTTTGTCAAAGGGGGAGAAGAGAAAAGAAAGAAAAAAATAATTAATAAAAAAAAAGAGAAGAAAAAAAAAAAAATATAGGAGAAGAGAAGAAAATGGGAGAAGAGACAAGAAGAGGAAGGAGAGAACATAGAGGAGACAATTTTTTGTTGGAACACTTATTCATTTTTCTAAGTGTTGCCATCAATGCCAAAGGGAGAGATTGTTGGCAAGTGATAAACTTTGTGTAAATGTGATTCACTTTTTGGTTGTCATTTATGGCAACACTTCTGGGTTTCAGATCGATTCCTATAAAGATAAGTTTTGCTGATTCAGAAATTGACTAAGTATAGAAGCAAAGATACATAAGTATTTTGGATATCGACGATCAAGTTTGATGAATTAGGGCAAGCGGGATTAGAGGAAGACAATATGCGGTATGTATGACCTCCACATAAGATCAATTTGGTTTTGGTAATGTCTATGATGATTTAGAAATAATTGAAGATAGACAGACATCAACAGAACAATGATACCAAGCAATTAGACAGTAGCGAAGATTGAGAGAGTATGACATGGACTCTAGGAAATTGAAGTTGGATTATGGTTGTTAATAACCTACACTTTGAGTATTTAAGAACGTCGACTATAAATTTAATATTTTATTTACTAAATGTATTTTTACTGAGAGCCGACTTTTTAATATTTGTAATATTCATATTGGGAGCCGACTTTGTAAATTTGTGAGATATATATGTAAGATCTTTTTGATAAAGATATATGTTGGACGGTTAGTTGGATGAGTATGTTGAGCGAATAGCCTGGAGCAAAGAATGAAAGAGATCATTGAAGAATAATAAAGGAACTATCTAAGCACTAGTGTTTCTTGTTTTGTTCATGACTGAGAACACTTTGTAAACATAATTACTTTGTAAGAGCTGTAAGCTCAGTTGGCCCCTAACAGGGTGTTGTGAACCTTTAACAGGGTTGTAATTCCTTTAACAAGAAAGTGTGCTATGTAATATTCAGATCCTAATAGGGCTAGGTCTCCTAAAATGGACATTATACTTTAGTACATGCTTGTGGGTACTATCCCCACCGGGGTTTTCCCTTGGCTAGGGTTTCCTCGAAAACAAAATATGGTGTTATGAGTACTGTGTCATTTGCATATACTCTTTTCTTTACTGCAAGTTTATGGTTAATATTTAAATGGTTGAAGAATTTTATTAAGTGCTATAATACTGATTCACCCCCCTCTCAGTATTATCCAATCCTAACACATTCCTCTTGGGTGAGTACTTTTTCCCACAAGAGAATGTCCTCTAGAAAAATAAAACTTGAGTGTTGCTAACACTTTTCTCTTGCGCCTAGGACCACAAGAGCCAATGAAGAGGATAGTGCATGTTAGTGGTAGGTCCACTCTATGAGTACAAGTGTGCCAGTCACACAAGACATATGTTCATTTTAAGTACCAATTAAATGTGAAAGGCAGACATGATGTTCTTTTTAAGCCCAAAATCGAAGTTCCCTAATTTAAAAAGACACAATTAAAAGCAACTAAACTACCCTTTTAGATATTATTGATTAGTAGTTTTTTAGGCTTTTCCCCCAACTTGCATGAAAATAATTAAGGAAAATGGGGGTATGTGACAAGCGAGTTTTTCTTCAAGAAAGCGACAAGCAGAAAACAACCCGATTAGTAACCCCAAAATACTAATCTAGAAATTATTTAGAAAGAGGGTGTTTCAATTTACATGCAAACCACATTTTACTTGATATCCTTGAATGATTCTCTCGTATCTTTCAAGGACTTCTTATTTCTCCTCAACCCTTATTTGTTCTTCTACCAACTCCAGACGTAGGTATTTGGTGATCCTCTTCTTTATTTGCTTACTTGATCGATAATCGGGGGTTTTCTTAGTGATTTCCTCTATTTAGGGTACTTTGACATCTGATTTTCCTTCTCAAATAGACTGAAAAGTAGAAAACATATATCCTAAAGATGATTTCTAACTTGCAAATGTTATAATCAATCCAAAATCAGAACGTCAGCGATATAATCAATTACAAAATTAATTGGATCAATTGCAAAGTTATTCGTCCATCAATTATGCTATTAAACTGAACAAATGCAAAATAAATTTTTCAAATGCGAAAATAAACCATTTATATGTGCAAATAAACAGGGAAGTTGTGGAAATAAGTTTGCAATTGCAAAAATTTTGTGTTATGCTTCGAGAAACCAGAGATAAAAATAGAACAAAAATGAAATACAAAAACAAGTGCAAAAATAAAATTATAATTATGTTAATTAACCCGTAGTTACAAAAATTAGTGAACCAATTTTCATTCATGTCGGGTTCGCCAAATGTAATAGGGGAAATTTGCACATGCTCGGAAAGAGATTAGTAGCAATGGATTATCCATAGAAATCAAACTACTAACCATCAAATACCCTATAAATAATAAAAGATAAACACAAACATAGTGAACTGAAAATAAGGTAAATAAATTTAAAACCCAGTTCTTATACCTTTCTTATTTCCTTCTATCGCTTCTCTGTACTCTTTCAAACATATATATCTAACACTCAGAGTTGATTTCTGCAGCTCCTAACTTAGAGCTTCAAGAATGAGATGAAAAGATAGGTTTGATAATCATGAAAAAATAATGAAAGCATGAAGTTGATTGATAGTCTGGATCCTAAAAATGGGTTTGAATCTGGGTTTATATAGATTTTTGAAATCAGATGAGATTGATTTGGTAAAATCAAGATCTGTGGTTGATAAAAATGGAGACTGATCGATTTTGGGAAATTTCCTAGTTGCAAGATGAGAAAAGAAGATTTGTTTCCATTTTCAACTGAGTTGTTTTGGGAAAAAATATGAGCTGATAGAAATAGAAGATTTTTACGATTTGGAAAATATTAGTTTCCAAAAATGCAATAATAGGAGATTTTTGAGGATTTAATGCAAATTTGAAAATGATTTATGCATTTTTATGATTTATTTGAAATCATAAATTTGATTTGATTTTTTCATTTTTGAATTTGGATTTTTGAAAGTAAACTGAAATTAGAAATGAAATGAGGAATTTGAATCTAGAGGAAAATAAAATAAAATTAATTTAGAAATTAATTTAATTAGAGGAATTAAATCAGTCAATGTAAATAATGTGAAATAATTATTTAAATTATGGGATAATAAAAATTGAATTTAATTAAATGATAAATACCACTTAATTAAAGGTTGATTAATTAAATAATATTAATAATTTAATCAATATTAAGAAGGGTGATTAAATGACGATGTGATTGGATTAATGAGGAATTAAGATGAAAAATGCAAGTTAGAAGAATTAAGGTTAATTAATTAAATAATTAAAAAACTATTTAATTAGTAGAGGAAAAATTAATATTTAATGATCACTTGCAAGTAGTACACAATTTTAGGTGGCTACATTTTTCCCTTGTTTGAGATAATGCAATTTTGAGCGTTGTGTCAAAGAATATCTTATTTAGGTCCTGCCCCAGCTTGCCCAGCGATAACATGTGAATTTTATGCCCCCTCGAGAAATTGCACAAAATGAGCATCAATTTGTTGACAACATTGTATTTCTATATGATGATGATGTATGCAATGATGATATGATTTCTATATGCATAATGATGATGTACGTAATTTAATTATGTCTTGTATTTCATGCAATATTAATGATTTATGAAAAACCTAGATGAAGAATGAATGACATGTCTGAGAACACGACCTTTGGACCAACTGAAGAAAGTTAGTGAGAAGAATGAATTAGTAAGAAGTGAAGACTTAGCTAGTTGTGAACAAGGATTTGACTATCAGAAGTGATGAATCTGAGTCTCTGCAAAATATTTACAACAATATCATCATTGCCTTATTTGAAAAAGAGATACTGAAGCATCTAGATATTGAACATATGAGCATTGTTATGATCTTTGTTTGAACAATAAGCAGATAACAGACAAGAAATGTTTTACTCCATCCCAGGGTTCATATATTTGGAGTCAAGGTATGTGTGATTACTACAAAAATGACAATACCTATCACAAACACCCCAAACATCATTGCCCTAGAACTTCATCGAAATAATCCATAAACAAAAAACATAGAAAACAAGATTATGATCCATCTTGACCACTCTCACCACTCGATGGTATCCTTGAGGAGCATAGGAGCATAATCCCAAAAAATAAATTTACAACATACTGACATGATTGACTTGGTCAACCAGTTCATTGTTTGGATTGATAGATGTTGATGTGGATGTGTCTGGTTCCAGAAATTGTCTGCTCGTATAAGACCAATTTGTTTGGTTTTGAGTGTATGCATGACTGTATAAGACATTCATTTTGATTGATTGATTTAGTTGATGAGATTTGATAGGTTTGATTATTGAAAAGACAAGTCTTATGAGTCCATTACCGATTTGTGAAACTCATTGTTTTGATTTGTGATTTGGTGGTTGATGTCACTTTCTGCTTCTCGAGACAAAGATGTTTTTATTGCAAAGATTTTTGATATGTTTTTAATGTTTTGATGTGGTTGAGAAAAATGGAGACTGATTGATTTTGGGAAATCTTCTTGTTGCAAGATGAGAAAAGAAGATTTGTTTCCATTTTCAACTGAGTTGTTTTGGGAAAAAAGATGAGTTGATAGAAATGATAAGATATTAAGGATTTGGAAAATATTAGTTTCCAAAAATGCAATATTAGGAGATTTTTGAGGATTTAATGCAAATTTGAAAATGACTTCTTTATTTTTATGATTTATTTGAAATCATAAATTTGATTTAATTTTTGCATTTTTGAATTTGGACTTTTGGAATTAAAATGAAATGAAATTAGGATGAAATGAGGAATTTGAATTTGGAGGAAAATAAAATAAAATAAATTTAATCTAAGAAATTAAATTATTCAATTTAAATAATGTGAGATAATTATTTAACTTGTGGGATTATAGAAATTGAATTTAATTAAATGATACATACCACTTAATTAAAGGTAGATTAATTAAATAATATTAATTATTTAATTCATATTAAGAGGGGTGATTAAATGATGATGTGATTGGATTAATGAGGAATTACGATGAAGAATATTGGTTAGAAGAATTAAGTTCAATTAATTAAATAATTAAAGAACTATTTAATTAATAGAGGAAAAATTAGTATTTAATGATCACTTGCAAGCGTGAGACAATTTTAGGTGTCTACATTACGATTGAGTCTCCTATCGCTATATTTTTTCCCCCTATTTAAAGCCCTAACAACAAGGCTTGGGTTTTAGCCTTATTATTTGATCCAACTTTTGACTACTTTAAGGTGCTTGTTAGCAAGAGAAATGAGGAGACTATAGTCCAAATATTTTTACCCTAAATTATCTTATGTAGCTTGTTTATACCCCAAAGGATACAATAAGAGAACTAAGCATTTTTGTTAAGAACATATACATCAACATAAACATAAAAAAGACTAATCAACAACACATATTAGGAATCTTCGTGATCTATTATTGTATAGGCCTATGTCTGCACACTCAAACAAGAGGGTTATTAGCACCGATTTCCAATGAAAGAAATCAACAAACTACTAAGAATGAGCCTATGAACAATAAAATAACAAGTGTGAAAAATGAAAACAAATAAATACAAACCCCAATGCTTGAAGTTTCTATTGCTTCTCTCTACTCCTTCTGAAATGTTGTATAAATACTTCTCAGTATTGGCGTTGACAACATCTATGACTTGGGAGAGTTGAGAAAATCAGATAAAAATGATAATGGTTTTGATTGATACTTCATACGAAAATCCTGCATAGCAATTATGCACAAAGTTGGAGATCCTGGTGTTAGAATATGTTAAAACAGATATAACCCAAAATCTAATTGAAAGTGTTAGATCAATAACTAGAAATAAAATAAGCCGAAATAACAATATTAGATAAACTTGATGTAAATGCTCAGAGGCATAACATCATCAATGAAAATGTCCATTATCCTATCCTAGCATATCCAATATATCTCCAATATCCAAATACAAGTAAGGAAGCCTATTTATATAGGCAAAGGAGAGGTGGAGGCACCTACATGTGGTAGGTGCAGGAACCTACATTTAGTAAATGAAGTCACCTAACTTTAGTAAATGGAGGCACCTACATTTGGTAGGTGGAGGCACCTACATTCTCACCTAAGCAAGATTGAAAAATATGTGGAGGAAATCCTATAAATAAAGGGAAATATAATTAACCGATCTAGGAAATAAAATCCTACACTAACACCCTCCCTTAAGCACAACTTAGGTGGATGTAGTAGAAAATATTTATGGGTCCCGAATTCAAGGCCAAGTTAGGTACCCATGCACAACTACAAAAAATCCTCTCACAACCGGAGAAAAGGAGAAAACCACGTGGGAGAAAAATCCTCTCCAAAAGAGAGAAAACCTGTTGCAAAGAAGTACAAGAAGAGAACTGATGGAGTAACACTGGAATCCTGAATCTAGAAAGCAAGGAAAAATACTTATTTTTACTAGAAATCATATGTGAGTCATTGGCTCACACAAAATCATGATAAAGCAACAAAAGACCCGATGCCAAGGAACACTGGAAAAAACCATAAACTGGCACAACTTTGGAATCTATGAAGCAACAATAGACAATAAAAAATGATCCCCCCATAGAGAGAAAACAACATGCAAAAAAGAAAACATGCAGAAAGGAATAAAAAGAAGTCTCCCCTAAAAAATGTCCCAACAGAGAGGAACAAGAAATACACCCTCAAGCACAAGCTATAGACACTTGTCAAATGATGACTGTTTTGATGCTGAATGAAGAAACTCCTTTGAAAGATGATGATCATGATCAATTGTATGAGTGCTCCTAACGACACTACCAGGACAATGAACAGATGGAAAACAAAGGAAAAACATCTGTCAGCCAAAGATACATAAGACAATAATCTGCATGAGTGCCCCCCATGACACTACTCGAAAGAAGAACAAATAGAAAACTCTGGCAAACATATGGAATTCAAAGATATAGATGGAGCATAAATATATACGAGTGACCCCAATGACACTACTCAACCATGCATGTCAAAACTGACAGCTGATAATACAGGTACCAATAGTCTGAATACTGATCAACATGCAGAATCAAAGGAAGCATCAGCTGAATAGTCTGATAGCTTGACAAGGCCACTGAAATTGTGTCTCACTAAGAAGAAGGCAAGGCCCACATAGAAAAAGTATTTTCTTTGGTTGCCTGTGATGAAGAAGAAGAAGGAGTTTAGATATGAGAATGTTGTATGGCCTCCTCTAAAAACTCCAATCGCTTCCAACACCTGGAAATTGAATGACCTTCCTTTCCACAAAAACTGCAAGGATCACCTTTGCGACGATGCTTCATTAGCCAAAACTGGATCTTGATGTCCAAGGTATGGTCAGGTGAAGTGAATCACCTATTAGGACTGAAAGGTGAAAATAAATGCCCCACCCCTCTTATGTACCCGAGGGCATGGGGTTTGGTCCTCCATGGGACCATCAACTCAGCATGTCTAAAAAGAGTGCCCCTCCTAGATGGAGAAGGCCCAAGAAGAGCTGAACAATTGGTTGAGTTTGATGGTGGCTCTGTGCACCATCCTCATAACCAACAAGAGCCATCATAGGCAGGTGGGCCCTGCAGATAGGTGGGCCTGCTGGTAGGTGGGTCCGCAAGAGGTGGGACCAATAGGTAGGCGGGCCCTACTGGTAGGTGGGCCCTCTTGGAGGTGGGCCCTATTGGAGGTGGGCCCCACAGGTAGGTGTTCCCTTCTGGTAGGTGGGCCCCGCAAGAGGTGGGTCCTACGGGTAGGTGGGTCCCGCTGGCCTGAAAATGCTTTGATATCATGTTAGAATCTGTTAAAATAGATATAACTCAAAATCCAATTGAAAGTATTAGATAAATAAAAATCACCCGCCCAAATTGTTACAAGGTTGGCACTTTATAATTTAGTGCATTTACAAAGCTCTTTTCTGAGTTACAATCTTCAATAGGCTCACAATGGCCGAAATTAAAATTTCTATTACAAAGTGAACCAAAGATAAAATTTAGAAAAAATGAACCCTAAATCTGTGTAGTTCTCTTCACTAGCTTTTTGACGATATCTCATTTTTGAAAAATGGAGCAACGGGGTGAAAGTTATGGCCAAATGAAGAAAACACAATACCATACTTCAACCTGCAAAAAACTGGATAAAATGATAAATTTTTTGACCCAAACCTTCTTTAAAGTGAAGAGCTCATCTCCATATTTTTGTCGATATTTTGTTTGAAAAAATTTGACTCCCAGAGCTAAAGTTACGCTTGTTTGAAAAAAATGCCCTTTTAGGGGGCTAGAGGGGGGTTGGCGGTTTGGAGGACACCGATGGCAGTTATCTCTGGCGGTTTACAGATCAATGTAGGTCGGCTAAGGTCAGCTACGGTGTTGGTCACTGGTGGTTGGTCGAGCGGTGGTGTCGGCCGCGCAGCTGTTGGCCAAGGTTGGCTGAGGTCGGCTTTGCAATTTTTTTTTTAAATTGCCTCGTTCTACGTGCATAAGGGCTAAACACCAAAAAATTTCCACAGAAGCTCTGGAGACCAAAATTGGGCAAATTTTATATCAAAATTCATTTGCAAGGCCTTCTAGATGTGATGGTGGTGTCCTTTTAGGCCGAAAATGCTCCTTTTGCAAGTTGTCTTCCAAATCTAAGCAAGACTAATGTTTTGCAACTTTTGCAAATGATCTCCAAATTGGATGAAACGAAAGCCAATCTTGACTTTCTCGAGCCTTCTGGACGTGATGGAGCGGTCAAAAGTTCTCTCCAAATTATTCAAAGTACTACAATTAACAGATCAAGAAAAATAACATATATGCATAAAGAGACTTAATGGATCTTCATAAATCGTGCAGTTCTCGAGATCGTACGAAACATGAGAAATAAAAACAAGATTTGACAAGACCTTTAAGTAATCTAAAATTTCAAAACTCACTTTGATACCATGTTAGAATCTGTTAAAACATATATAACCCAAAATCTAATTGAAAGTGTTAAATCAGTAACTGGAAATATAATAGGCAGAATAACAATATTAGATAAAATTGATGTAAATGCTCAGAGGCATAACATCATCAAGGAAAATATCTATTATGCTATCCTATCATATCCAATATATCTCCAATATCCAAATACAAATAAGGAAGCCTTTTTATATAGGCAAAGGAGAGGTGGAGGCACCTACATCTGGTAGGTGCAGGCACCTACATTTAGTAAATGGAGTCACCTACATTTAGTAAATGAAGTCACCTAAATTTAGTAAATGGAGGCACCTACATTTGGTAGGTGGAGACACCTACATTCTCACCTAAGAAAGATTAAAAAAAATGTGGAGGAAATCCTATAAATAAAGGGAAATAGAATTAACCGATCTAGGAAATAAAATTCTACACTAACACCTGGATCCTCTCAAATGGTTGATTATATAGAATATGGAAATGATTTGGACGGATGAGATTGATCCCAGATACTTTGAAATGGACGATTGATATCAATTAGAACTGAAGAAGGAATCAATAAACTTTCCCTCTTAACTGAAGAGAAGAGGAAATGGTTGAGTCAACTGTAGAGTTGATTATGAGTTCCCTTTCTCGAACTAGAGAGAAGGTGGAGCAATTTATGCAATCACAAAGATAGTACATGAGTTCCCTTTTTCAAACTAGAGAGAAGGTGGAGCAATTTATGCAATCACAAAGATAGCACATGAGTTCTCTTTTTGAACTAGAGAGAAGATGGAGCAATTTATGCAATCACATAGATAACACATGAGTTTCCTTTTTTGAACTGGAGAGAAGATTTATTTGATTTTAGAAATTAAAATACTCATAAATGAGATATTTGAATTCTATTTTGATTTAAAATAGAATTAAGAGTGAAATTAAATTAATTTAATTAGAAGAATAATTAATAAGTT